>JAUDYJ010000013.1:15097272-15264772 GCA_030761175.1 Masticophis lateralis | reverse complement strand
CAGATGGGTAATGATATAGATTATAAATATAGAATAGAATAGAATATAATTTTTTATTGGCCAAGTGTGATTGAACACACAAGGAATTTGTCTTTGGTGCATAGGCTGTCAGTGTGCATAAAAGAAAATATACTTCACCAAGAATCATAAGGTAAAGCACTAAATGATAGTCAAATACAAATAAGCAATCAGAAAACAATATATAGATATATTACACACACATATATACATAAACATATGCATGTACATGAATATACATATACATATACATTTTCTTTCTATGAAAGAAAACAAATACACACACACACACACACACACACATGTTTTTTATATCTATATTTCTGTCTCTAAAAAATGCTAACAATCCTCCAAGGTAAAAATAATCAAGTACCTGTGAAATCAGAGGAAGATTCCTCCTAAAACCAAGCAATAATCCCCACTAAGAAATACTGGATTGTGACTTTTCTATGGCAACTTTCCTGTACGTGCTGCATTGCAAGAGATAATTTTATATTCCCCCAAATCAGAACCATGAATCCGTATGTCCCACTTGTTCTCTCGTATTTGTATACATTGATCCTTGATCTCCTATTATTCAGAATTCAAAATGAGGCATTCCATTCTCAAACACAACATTCTTTTGACATTCAAAATTCATCAGCTTTGTGATCCTTTGTGTTACCACCAAGATGCAAATTGCCTGAACATATCAGTTTACTTCCAGGTAAATGGGTAAGTACTTGGTGATTAAGCCTGCTGGCACTTCATTGTTTTGTTCATATGTCTCTGTTCAGGGATGTGTTTGCTTTTGCGCATACAAGACAAAACCAGAAACATTACAATTTCTTTACCAGTCTTCCATGACATGATAACTCCTAAATAGAAACTGATGAAATAAATCACAGCTGGGTTCAGAAAACATAACTATGGATAAACAAACCATAGTCCATAGCATAGTATAGTTCACACAACATCTCACACAAACAGGTGACTTGCTGATCTCAGCCACAAAATGCCTAACCCAACATCAAGTGTCAGGTTCTATGAATCAATGCCAAAATAGAAAAGAAACTGAAAGGATAATGTATGTAAATAAAAATCGGGGTTGCTCAAATACCATTTGGGAAATATATTGAATGGGAAAAAAATACAACAATGGAGAGGGAATGGAGAGAGGAGTAGAGGGACAGATAGGAAGGGAGAAGAGAGGAAAGGAGAGAGGGATGGAAGAAAGGGAAAAGTAGAGCAAGAAAGGGAGGGCAAATAAGAGTAGGAGAGAGGGTTAGAAACGGAGGAAGAGGGGAGGAGTGGGGGAAAGGAAGGGAAAGGAGAGAAAGGGAAGGAAAGAAGAAAGTAGAAAAGGATAGAAGAAGGGAGGGGAGGAAAAGAGAGAAGGAGAGGAAGGGTTGTTGTGAAATAAGGAAGAATAGTCTTGTGTTCCCTTTAGTTGTCTGAGCAGTGTATAAACTACTGTATATAAAGAACAAAGTATTTAATAAATCTAATATATATATATATATATATATATATATATATATATATATATATATATATATATATATATATATATATAGGTTAAGAGACTGTACATTTAAGTATGTTTATGAGAAATAAAAATAAATAAAAAATTAAAAGAAAAATACCAATATTTTTTTATATATATATATTATAGTTAACTGTTAGATGGTCCATTCACTGAGCATGCTCATCTGAATCAAAGGACTGGACACCTGTCAGGATGTCAGCCGGTATCTTTAACCCAATTTAGCAATGAATCAAGAGGAAATTTGCAGCCATCCAAAGGTTGTTTTCCGATGAATTCATTCCCTCTAGTCAACGGTATGATGAAAATGGCTTCCACAAGAGTTAAGGTCTCATGCCATTTCTCAGCTAAAGACACCATTCTAGAACTTAAATGCCAAAGTGGAGCCTTTCTAGGCTTTGCCTTCTCTCTCACCCATCATGGTGACCCAGGGTGGAAAACTGTCAGAAAGGAGTGGAAAAGGTCTTCATATTCTGCCATAATCTGTGTGATTCTGCTATGGTATTTAAAATAATCAAAAATAAAGTTTTGTTGCAGTGTGCTGGGATGTAAATTGATAAGTGTTCAATATCCTTCAATAACTAGACCAGGGGTCTGCAACGTTAAACACTCAAAGAGCCATTTGGACCCGTTTCCCACAGAAAAGAAAACACCGGGAGCCACAAAACCCTTCCCGTGCCTGACTATTTCTGGAGCGGCCACAAAACTAGCACATGTAGTTGAATTAAATGTTTTGTTTTCTTCTGAAACTTTTCTTGTCTTGGGTTTATCCATGGTTGGCCTACCAGGGGTTTAGAAGCTCAATAAATTGCATGCCGGTGGATGTCGCACATTGGCGGCATATTTCGAGTGACAGGGAGCTGCAGCAGAGAGGTGAAAGAGCCACATGTGGCTCCAGAGCCACAGGTTGCTGACCCCTGAACTAGACAAAAAATAGTTTCTTCTTCCATGGCACCACTCTTCTAAACACCTAACTCCCTCTGCACTGTCTTATGTCTAAATATATTTACCCATGTAGCAGACTGTGTCAATAACAGCAACAATTTATTATTACAGTCTGAGACCAGAACAAATAAAAACACTGAGCATATATACATTTAAAAATTCTTGTATAAAATAATCAATAACAACTAAAATCTATAATAAAATCCAGTGTCAATTATACCTGGTCTCACTATATGATAGTTGCAATCCCTAAACTGTGTAGCCCGTTATAGGTTCAATGCTAAAAGGGAAATGACTAAGCAGTGCGAATGGCCACAATTGTTATATAACATCACTATGGTGGAGAAGACACGTGTTTGGGACGAATCCTGTAGACTGTATCTCCTCATCTTTCTCATCTTCTCATCCTTCTCACCTTTCCTACTACTTTCTCCTATTGATATATTATGATTTATCAGCTGTTATTCACATCTTATGATGTATGATTGCATCTTATGATTTATGATCTAAACACTTTGTTGTGGTTTGTAGGTACACCGAGAACTTATGGACTGAAGACAAATTCCTTATGTGTCCAATCACACTTGGCCAATAAAGAATTCTATTGTATTCTATTATGGCTGGAAAATTCTGTAAGAGACTGGGTGATCCACCAGCAAATGATTAGTGCTGGAGTTTTCCCAAAAAAGCAAATGAGTCACTGGTATTTTCAAAATGAAAGCATCACCCATCACTAAAATTGCTCATGAGATACATCAAATGTTTAACAACAGTGGCATACCAATTGTCATGTATCATACCCAAAAAACAATCATCAGTCACTGAAACTTTGCCTTCTGCATTTGTCATAAATTGATTTTCAACATTGCTCTTTAGACTTGGATAGTGATCATTGTTTGTGTGTGTGTGTGTGTGTGTGTGTGTGTGTGTGTGTGCATCATATATTTATATCTTTTTTTGTTTTGCAGAGTGGGACTGAAATTTACTAATTTTGAGCAAACTGGGTATTTTGGATATCTGTGATCTGGAAAAGTACCTATATGAGATAACTATATTTACAGCATATCAGAGTTCATGAGATCTAGCAAAATTGATTTCCTCATTTTTCCATATAAAACGGGCAGGAGTAAGAAAAAAAAGTACATTATTTGGTATTTCTTTTTTCCAAAATCCATCGGTTAACCAAAAATACTTAGGTACTCACAGTTCAGGAGGAGGAGGAGGAGGAAGAAAGCAGGAAGAGAAAAGCAGGAAGAGGATGAAGGGAGGAGGAGGAGGAGAACAGAAGGAGAAGGAGAAAGAGGAGGAGAAAGTTATGGATATAATTTAGGGCGTCCATCGTTCAATGAAGAAAAGTTGGGGCCATGGTCAAAATCTTGCATATGGATACTTTGGATCATAACCATCTTTTTTTCCCCCTCCTCTTCAAACATGGCCCAGTTCAATCCAATCCAATTTGTTATTGAGCCAAAATCAAATGGCTTAAGGGCCAGCAGATACCCACTCACCTTTTAAAACATAAGGTCCTTTATTTTTGTTCTCTTCCTGGGAATGCACTAGAACTGCACTGCAATATTATGCAACACATCTAATAAACTGGATTGCGTAATGTAACACTTCTAATAATCATAGCCTGTGTGAGGTTATTCCAGATCCAGCAACTAGTTCCATGAATTTCAACGCTAACTCTAAACCCAATTTCAGGTTTGAAATGCAGGAGGTGAAAAATGCAGGATAATTGCACTTTCTCTGAAAGCGTCTCAGATAACCCTCTCAAAACCTTTCCCACTTACAGCTATTTCCAAATTGGCAATGAATAGGGTCTGTAACATGCGTAGGATGTTGCTTCCTCATCACACGTGGAGAAAACATCTACAAAGCCACCAAAGAGTTGTCTTTTTTCTTCAATTGGACTGTGAATCCGAAACTCTTTATCAGTGAACGGAACCATTCTTGGCATCTTGGCAATGGTGGAGTGCAAAACATATACTAGATAAAGGGCTCATTTTATTGCTATGCCTTTTGTCCCCATGAAGATATCTGTGAGGCTAAGCATCAGACATTTAATTTTGCTTCAGAACATAACTGAGGATAATGCACATTGATTTTGGGCTCTGCATGTACTTCGATATGCCTGCCCACATTTAGAGGGAAGAATTATAAGGTTGGAACTGGACACCTCTAGAAACCTGATTCATTTTTTAATGATACAAGTCACTCCTTTAACATTCTGTTCCCAGAAATGCACAAAAACCCTTTAAGTTTTCTGAGGTTTTGCCCATCCAAATCCAGTTCCCATCATGTAGGGATCACATGTTTAATAATAATAACATAATTTAAAGACAACACAGCTTTCCCAATGGACATATTTGTCAACTTCTCAAATGAACGAAAACAGGGGTAGACAAATGGCCTGGGTTTGTACAATTGACATAGCCACAAACTGCACTGCACATACAAACACACTTCAAACCACTAAGGTAGACACTCAGATTTACTGCTGCAAACCAGGAGAAATCACGACTTGGATATCAAATGCTGGCTTGAAAACTTCGCAGTTCACAGGAAGTTTATTTATTTGTATTTCCTATTTCTTAACCACCTATCTGGCTCGGAGATGAATACTTAATACAGTAAGTATTCATAAATCAGAGGCAACTGATGGCCCCAGCTCCTTCAGGAATGATTCAACTATTTGCATGGCTAAGGGAAAGAAAAAAAAAAAAAAACGTAATATACACCTGAAGGAACCAACTCAATTTTCCCAGGCATGAGGCTTCTCAAGTAATATAAATATTGTTGACTTGCACAGACATAATCATATTAAATGCTGCAGTTAGTGTCAGTAATATGTCTTTCATTTTTGCACTGCTCGATGAATTTCTACATTTTACTTTTGAGATACTGAACTCCTCGTTGAGAGAGAATTTAATGCCAAATTTTAATTTAATTTAATGCTTTTCAAATGCTGTTAGAGGCACATTTTCTTAAAACCCACCATTGTGAGAAAGTACAATTAATTTTCAGTTGGATTTTGCGAGAGGGTGTGTGGGTGAGTTAAAGAGTGTGAACATATGCCTCTGAAAGTAATGCCCAAAATTTACAGTGGCTATGTGTTCAGTCAACTTACACTCTGCCTGTTTGTTGAGTTAACATATTGTGAACCTCGCAAATCAAGAAAATTAGAATGATACAAGTAGTCTGTAACCAGACAATAGCTAACTAGCTTAGTGAAAAACTAACTAGGTTTAAAACTAAATAAACCATGATATGTAAATATAGGAGCTTGAGGTAGGTTCAGGCAAAACATAGTTAATTTGATTAATGTACACATTTCTATAACCAAATACAGTCTTGAAGAGAGTATTTTCTATCACATAAGAGGGAACCAATGATTTATAGAAATCCTCACTGGATGAATCCTTCTAATAAAAAACCTGACCTGCTTAAAACACCGGTCAAAATAAGAAAATAGAAATTGAAAAACCTGGCTCTGAAAGGTCAAAGATTAATTACTAAGAAAGCACTTCAGAATGTTCCCAATCCCAGGGGGTACCTCATAAAAGGCTGTTTATTTTTGTGAACTGAAGTCTCACAAATGACTGGGGAAAAACAAGGGGGAAAAAACAACTTATCAGTAATAAGAATTTCACCTCTTCTGTTTTGCAACACTAAAGGTTGAATTTGCACCTGTCATTAAATATTTTCTTTCTTTTTTTAACAACAAGAGTTTATGGTGCCAAATCTTCTTTCCATATCTGTACACATGCAAAATAATTAAATAAAATCACTACTAGCTAGGCTCACATTGCTATTATCAATTAAATATATGAGGGGGGGGGGGATATTTCCTGTACTTTTCAAACTCAACATTTCATCGGTTTAAGTGAACAAAAAGCATTGCATAGCCGGACACATTATTTCTTTTCTTTTTTTTCCCACTGAAATAAATAGCTAAATAGCGATTGTAAAGCAAGGTTAACAAATAAAGAAGGCACCGTCCACAATGCATTCTCGTATTGGTGGAAACCAAGTTGCCTCTGCTATGAATGGGGGCCAGTCTAAAATAACCAGGGATGCTGATTGGTGAAGCTCCTAAAAGCACAACAAAGGTCAAAGAACAGAAAGAAGTCTTGTAAAAGTCGGCACATGATGCCTTCTTTTCCATTTGTGACAAGATAAAAGCAATTTATTACAGGTTCAGCAGAAATAAAGGAGCAGAAATGCCAGAATGGGAACACACAGGACATTTAACTGGTAGCTTGCAAAAATAAACAGGAAGGAAGGAAGGAAGGAAGGAAGGAAGGAAGGAAGGAAGGAAGGAAGGAAGGAAGGAAGGAAGGAAGGAAAGAAGGAGGGAGGGAGGGAGGGAGGGAGGGAGGAAGGGGAAGGGGAAGGAAAGGAAAGGAAAGGAAAGGAAAGGAAAGGAAAGGAGGAAGGAAGGAAGGAAGGAAGGAAGGAAGGAAGGAAGGAAGGAAAGAAGGAGGGAGGGAGGGAGGGAGGGAGGAAGGGGAAGGGGAAGGAAAGGAAAGGAAAGGAAAGGAAAGGAAAGGAAAGGAGGAAGGAAGGAAGGAAGGAAGGAAGGAAGGAAGGAAGGAAGGAAGGAAGGAAGGAAGGAAGGAAGGAAATGTTTATGCATGTAAAACAGTCTTGGTCAAGCACAGAAATGGAGAAATTGCACTTTGATTGCTTCACAGAAATGTTTTGCTTTGCTCTGAAATGCCTGCGCTTAGTACAGAAAGAGACCCAACTGACGTGATTTATCACGCTAATTCGTTCTTGTATTTGACCACATCCATTTGCCCTGGCTGCAACCTAATTTTAGTTCCTGAGCTTGAACAGCTCTGCATCCAAAAGTGTTGGGGAAGGGAGGGGGGGGGAAATAAAATCATACCGAATACACAACCACTTGATAATTTATTGCTCGTTTATAGCTGTCATTTACCTGAAACAGCAGAGACTAAGGGACACAATGACAGTGACTGTTAACAGGCACTTTCACTGCTGCAATTCCAAAGTTCTCTTCGACTCCCTCCCCCCACTGCCCTTCGCCCCCTCCCCAAATATGCGGCCCTTAATAACAGAGAGAAATTTTTGCATACCCAGAAGTGATGCATTCATGCCCCCCAAAAACCCACAACAACCTCAAAAGGATTTCTAAACACTCCTTTTGAAAACAACCCAGGCACATGTCATGCTCCCACACAAGCAGCCTCCCATTAAAACGGCAAGAGTATTCTATTAAATGCAGACCGATGGAATATTTGTCCTGTTTGTTTTAAACTCTCGCAGATTTTAAGATCCTCCGTTCAAAACGTAAGGCTTCCTTTTCAAACTGGCTCTCCGCTCTTAGGGCAGCAGAGCCCCAAATATTTCAGCACCTTGCAAAAGCTCTGCCATGGTGAGCTGCCTTCCCATCCCAGCCCAACTTCAAAAATCCGTAAAAAAAAAAAAAAAAAAAAAACACCACTAAACCCCACATTCATTGAAAAGCAGAGGAACCATCGCTGCCACAGTAAAATCACAAACAGTAAAAATTGAACAATTGAGATGTACTACCTACCCATAAATACATCATCATCTTGAAAGGGAGGGGGAAAAAAGCAGCCACGAGAAGTCTCCTTTACTTCACTAAGTATGTCAGGAAAAAAAAAAGAGAAGAAGAAGAAGAAGAAAAAAGAACAAATTGAACCCACTGGATACTGGGCTTTTTTTAAAAAAAAAATCTTGCTTTTTCCTGTCAGTGGTTTCCAGATTTCTTCTTTTTTTCTTATATAGAGAAGATTGTTTGTATATTTGTTTGATTATAAGAAGAGCACTCGGTCACGTTCAGTCTCTCTCTTTTTTTTTTTTCTGCGCAAGAAGTAATTGCTTCAGGCTGTTTCTCAAAAGCCCCCACCCCCCTCTCTTTCGTTTTCCTCTTCCGTTTCTCCCTCCTTTCTCGCTCTTCCTTTCCCAACTCAGCCTGTCCTCTCGTGGCTGTCAAGCTGACTTAGGTAACAGTTCTTGGTGTGTCTGTTTAATGAGCAGATCCTTGTACTCAAAGGCAAGCAACTAGCGTGGTGAGTGAGTGAGTGAGAGAAAGAGAGAGAGAGAGGGAGAGAGAGAGAGAGAGAGAGAAAGAGAGAGAAGGGACAGGAGGAAGGAAGGAAGGAGAGGGGGGAGAGGGAGGAAGAAGATGTGAACAAGAGAAGGAAGAAAGGAAAGATAGGAAGGAAGGAAGGAAGGAAGGAAGGAAGGAAGGAAGGAAGGAAGGAGAGGGGGAGAGGAGGGAAAGGGAGGAAGAAGATGGGAGTGAGAGAAGGAAGAAAGGTAAGAAAAGATAAGAAGAAAGGGAGGGAGGGAGGAGAGGGGGATAGGGAGGAAACAGAGGGAGAAGATAGAAATGAGAGAAGGAAGAAAGGAAAGATAAGAAAGGAAGGAGAGGCGGAGAGGGGGAAAAGGGAGGAAGAAGATGGAAACAAGATGAGGAAGAAAGGAAAGAAAAGATAAGAAAGAAAGAAGGAAGGAAGGAAGGAAGGAAGGAAGGAAGGAAGGAAGGAAGGAAGATGTGAGTGAACGAGTGAGAGACTAGAGAAAAAGAACCAGAGAAGACACCACTTCCACTGATATAGAGTAGAAAAAAGAAAGAGAGGGGAGGGAATCCATAAAACGTCTGAAAGAACAATAAGGGAAATAATAATTTAAAAAATTAAAAACCATTATAGGTCAAGCCTTTACCTTTTCTGCAAAGGGAAACTGATTTTTTTTTAAAAAAATGATGATGATGATGATGATGATGATGATGATAATGAAATAATAATAATAATAATAATAATAATAATAATAATAATAATAATAATAATAATAATAATAATAATATCATCCATAAAAATCCCACATTCCAGAATCTCCCACTCCCAACCTTTCACTCAAAGAGATGATCCCACGAAGCAAAAAAAAGAAGCAAAAATAAATAAATAAACCTGGCATCCCTCTATCTCTTTAAATGTACTTCACTTAAAAGCAGCATCTAGTCAGGTCAAGGCCCCTCCAGTCTTATTACTCTAACACGGGAGTGTTCAATGTACTTCTGTACAGCCATCTACTGACTCCAGGAGGCTATTACCACGGCTGCCGAAGCAGAACTGACAATGTGCTGGACAGGGAAATGCACCCTTTTTAAAATTATTATTACGGTGGGCATTTTTAATTTTTTTCTTTAGTTGTATGTTTTGTTCTTTCAACCATATAGGTAGGATGATGTTTGAAAGACTGAGGCTGGGAGAATCCAAGGCCCACCAGGAGAAAATTTCCCACCGGTTCTAGTATTTGAAACAGGAGGTAAAAAAATAAATATAAAAATGGTGTGCAAATCGGAGGAGAAATTTTTGGTGCACGATATTAGGAAGGACACAACCGTTCTCTTGCGGAGTTAAAACTTCTTTGGAGTCAAACTCTTTATTGCGTCACCACAAACAATCATATATGCCATAAAAATATCAATATCAAAATCAAACCAATAAAATACCCCTCCCCCCCCACCAAACAAGTAAATAATAGAGGCACAATTTAATGACAGGATCAACATCAGAAAAAAAAAGTTTCTTTACAAAGGAAAGGGAGTACTCTGCTTTATAAGGGTTTATGTTTTATTTCTTTTAGATTATATTTTATGATATAAAATCATAGCGGTGTTAATTTATAGTTAATTATAGCTTGTTTTAATTATAGCAGTGTTCCAATATCTGAGGGGCTGCCACAGAGAGGAGGGGGGGTCAAGCTATTTTCCAAAGCATCTGAAGACCAGACAAGGAATAGTAGATGGAAACTGATCAAGGAGAGATTCAACCTGGAAATAAGGAGGAATTTTCTGACAGTGAGAACAATCAATCCATGGAACAGAAGTTGCCTTCGGAAGTTGTGGGAGCTTCATCACTGGAGGCTTTCAAGAAGGGACTGGACTGCCATCTGTCAGAAATGGTGTGTGGTCTCCTACTTGGGGGGAAGAGGGTTGGACTAGATGACCTACAAGGTCCCTTCCAACTCTGTTAATCTGTCTGTCTGTCTGTCTCTGTCTGTCTACCTATGTAATTATATTTTAGTTTATGTTTTACTTTATTATATCTCTGCTCAAAATATGGCTGCAGATAAAGGCTTAAAGGAGCATACATCAACTTTATTCCAAACTAGTATTTTTAAGGGAATATTCCCATATTGAAATTCCCATTAACTCCCATTAACCCAACCCTGCAGAGCCATTGCAGCTGATGGGAGTGACTATGTATCCTATCTGAAGAGCAGCAGATTTGAGATTGTTGCATAAACTAGCATTGTTAACATATATAGTGGGCAAAAAAATCAAACCACCAAAGCATTTTGATCATTCTTTAGTAATGAACATTAAGATTGCCAGAGGTGCTGAGAAGGATAATGTCTAATTTTCAGAGATAGAAAGAGAGGATGAAAAGAGATAAACAGTTGGAATATTCCTTGGTTCACACTGAGCATGTACATAACAAAATTGTTATTTATTTACCAAATTTCTGCCTTACCAGAGTCTCATAAATCTCAGTGGCTGACAAATTACATGTGAGAATAGTTAAAACATCCACACAGTGCGGTTAAAAGCAACAACGACAATGTCTTAAAACCAACAACAACTAAAGATATAGTTGAGATATAAAGAGGGTACAGTGCTTAAGTTAAAATAATACCTTCTGGACAACAACAATAACAGCGACAACAAATTTCAGCCCCCTTTGTGTAGGTCCATGATGGAGAACCTATGGCACATGTGCTGGAAGTGGCACACAGAACCATCTCTCTGGGCTTGCAAAGCCGTCGTCTGTTGCTGTTCCGGGTTCTGGTGCGCCGAGTAGCTGATTTTCACATGCACAGGAGTGTCAGAAACCAAAAGAGCAACCTCCCGGTGTGCATACGCATGCCGGGAAAATGATCTTCCAGTTTCTGGGGCACACATGCGCACTGGACAGCTGGTCTTCATGCATGCATGCACTCCAGAAACCGGAAGTACATATGGCCGGTGCGCATTCGCATGAAGGAAACTGGAAAATCATCTGCTTTTCCGGCTTCCGGCTTCCGGCACGCACGCACACTCCCATTTCGGCACTCAGTGCTGAAAAGGTTTGCCACCACCGGTCTAGGTAATGGTTCTTGTACATCTCTGTCAAGGTCCACAGAGAAGGCCATAGCGTAAATAAAGGTAGGCTGGCAGAGAGAGAACATGAGCTGATCTCACCATGGTCTCCAAAGTTTATCAGACAGGACTACTTTGTCGGAGGAAAAAACATTTCCCCTTCTACCAGAGGTGGGTTTCAGCAGGTTCTGACCAATTTGGTGGACGTGGCAGGGGAAGGATACTGCAAAATCTCCATTCCTACCCCACTAGGAGAGGGAGACTGCAAAATCCCCATTCCCTCCCGATCAGCTGGGACTTGGGAGGCAGAGAATAAATCAGGGCGGGGCCAGTCAGAATTTTTACTACTGGTTCTCCAAACTACTCAAAATGTCCACCACCAGTTCTCCAAAAACCTACCTCTGGTATCTTCGCTTCTCATCCAAGCTCATCCACCATTCTGCCTGGATGGTGGTGGAATGGAAAGATCCTTCTGACCGGATGGGGGTCGGGAGAAATGGAAGGATCCAATCCTTCCATCCCCCCTTCATCATCCAGTCAGAACTGATGAAGCTTCTTGGATGAGAAGTGAAACATCTTCCTCCTCAAAGAAAAACAACAACAACAACATAGTCCAGGTGCTTTGAGTCCAGTGTTTGTTTGGTTTTTTAAAAACTTTTGAAACAACTATGAGCTGGATGACTTTGTATTCATCTAACTTTTAGCTTTCTTCCCCTTAATATTCAACTACAGAATGCAATGGATTTTTCAATAACAGTCATTTCTGCATTACCTACCACAGCATGTCAGATATAACAACAGCATCAAGAGCTTTGGATGAAGGCAGAGCTTTGCGTCTCATATCCAATCAAACGTCATTGTAACTTTATAACATTGAGGTGGCCTAGAAGTCAATCTCTTCTAATTTACTTGGAACTATCTTCTCCCTCTTTCGTTCATTTTCTACTGGTGGTAATGTACATTGTGTACAACTGCTAAAAATTATTAAAAAAAACAACAACAAAACAAAACAGTAGAAAGGCCGTAAATCAGGGGTGAAATCCAGTAGGTTCTGACAGGTTCTGGAGAACCGGTAGCGGAAATTTTGAGTAGTTCGGAGAACCGGTAAATGCCACCTCTGGCTGGCCCCCAGTGAGGTAGAAATGGAGATTTTGCAATATCCTTCCTGTGGAGTGGGGAGGGAATGGGGATTTTGCAGTATCCTTCCTGTGGAGTGGGGAGGGAATGGAGATTTTGCAGTATTCTTCCACTGCCACACCCACCAAGCGACACCACGCCCACCAAGCCACGCCCAGAGAACTGGTAATAAAAAAAAAATGGATTTCACCACTGCCATAAATTATTAATAAAACCCAACTATTAGACCGTTGGCAGACTCCTTATACCAAGGCATTGGAAAATTTGCTATTTTTAATAAATGCAATCCCCCCCCCCCCCAAAGAGTTGATTCCAGCGAATGAAAAGAAGAGGATCAAAGGCAGTCTGGGAGATGCAGATTAATTCAGTTTATTTTGGAATTGGTAAACACAGAGTTCACCTTGGAAGCTAAGACTACAACACCTTTACAACTTACCAAGAAGTTAAGGTAAGGAAATGGTAATCAATGTAGTTTTGTTGTAGAAACAGTGACTTGTTTGATACCCCGAGTTATAAGTCAGCAGAAATCCAGATACTGTAGTTAGTCAAACATGGTTTATGGCAAGTATGTATGTATGTATGTATGTATGTATGTATGTATGTATGTATGTATGAATGTATTTTTGTGTCTGTCTGTCTGTCCGTCCATCCATCCAGGTTTATCTATCCATCTAGGTCAGTCAGTCAGTTGGTCGGTCAGTTGGTTGGTCTGTCTATCTAAGGTTTCCTGCCTAAGCAGGGGGTTGGACTAGAAGATCTCCAAGATCGCTTCCAACTCTTGTTCTGTTCTGTTCTGTTCTGTTCTATCAAGAGCATAGAGGCTATGACGTCTTTGATTATGGGTTGACAATATATAGAGTTATCAGGATAAATGAGCCTATTCAATCCATAATCAAAGAACTCATAGCTTAATAAAATGCAAATATCCAAGTTTATTCCTCTACTTTCCTTTTGGCTTGCCTCAAACTTCTGTACTGTGGCATCATAAGGGCTTTTGAAGACAGTGTCAAGAGAGGCCAAGACTTTTCCCTTTTAATAATGATTCTTCAAGTCAATGTGTCCACTATCCCCCTGTATTAAATTACTCCATATTAACTCAGGTAATAAATGCATTTTCAAATATCACATTAGAACAAATTTGATTCCAGTGGTTAAGCTGAAAATAAATTTTCAGATGGTGCTTTGGTGAATCTGATTTTGTGTGCCTCAGGAGTGCATATGAAGCTGCAGAAGTTTCAAGGGTGGCTAAAGATATTATTAATACGATAAAAGTGTGTGCACATAAATCATTTTCACATCAACATTTCCCTGGTTTTGGAGCAGAGTGTTTTCATAGACAGCATATAAAACTTCTCTGAACTGTGCCTTGGGGCTATGTCAACTAATTATTTCTGTATTTGAAATTCTGTTCATTATGAAATTGATTACTCCAATCAATGTTTTTTTTCCCCTTCATCTTATTTCCCCAAAACAAAACCAAATGTCATTCTTGGATACTACTCTCCTCTCTCTGTCTCCTCCCTCTTTCTTCTAGATTTCATTCTAAAATTGTGAAGCTTATTTTTGACAGAATAATCTAACCCTCAGTGATAAATCTGGTTTTAAGCGCTGGAACATAGTATTTGGGTAGAGTGATATGCTAGTTCTGTTTCCTGACTTTAGATGAGGGAAAGAGCATATCTGAATTCTAATGAGAGCAAAATCAAATCAAATAGGAGAGCTGGAACAGACCGAAAAGCTACCTCCGTCACATACTAGCACTTTATAAACCATAATTATTGGGCTTATTGAATGAAACATAGTATATCCAAGGATGGGCTGCTGGGGGTTCACAGGGGTTCGGGAGAACCTCTAGCTAACATTCTGTGCAGTTTAGAGAACCCCCAAACCCCACTCCTGGCCAGCCCCACCAACCCCTCCCCTCCCATCCTAGAAGTCCCCACATGCCCTGTTTTAGATGCAGGTAAATGCAGAGCACGCACGGAGGCTTGAGAGGCTGAAAAACAGGCCTACTAGAAGTTTGGGAAGGCCAGAAATGGGCCCGTTTCCGGCCTCTGGAGCCTGGGGAGGCCGTTTTTGCCCTCCCAGAGGCTTGAGGAAAAGCTATGGAGCCTTGGGAGGGCAAAAACACCCCCCACCACCACCATGGCCATGCCTACCCACCAACTGGGCAGAGAACCTATTGCTAAATATTTTTGAAGCCCACCCCTGAGTATATCAAAGCCAAACAAGCTGCAGCTTGGTTCCTTACGACTGAAGGCTTAGGGTGCTGTATGAATCCAGACCATTGTGGCTTGTCTAAAAAAGGATATGAGCCAAATCGTGATTTAACATAATGTGTGAAATAAACCCAAAGGTTCTGCATATAGGAGTCTACCAATGATAAGCCCAGTGATGTTACTGCCATTAAGATGGGAAGTTAAGAGATCCAGGCTTAGTTACTGTACTAGAGACTAAATTGATTTTAAACTTTATATCAGCAGCTAGGCTGTTGGTAGCACAATATTGGAAGAAAGACTCTGTGCCTGCTATAGAAGAATGGACATTGAAAGTAATAAAGTTAGCTGAAATGGCAAAGATCTCAGCATACTTGAAGGATCATACGCAGGAGAGATATATTTTGGAGTGGAAAAAATGGATAGACTATGTTTAAAACAAGTACCAGACAAGAAGATATCAAATTGTGTATGCATGAGTGTAAAGATAATTTGGATTACTTATAAGGGAGTTAAGGTCTTTTTTGGGGGGGGGGGTTGTTAGTTTATGGATGGTTAGATTAATTTAGTTCATGATTGTTTTTCTTTCTTTTTTTTAATACCCTGTATTCTGCTCTGGGAAGTTGGGGAGGGGGGAGGGAGGAGGAGGGGAAGGGGGGGATGGGAAGGGGGGGGAATATTATTCTTTGTTTGTAAAACTTTTCAATTAAAAAAAAAGAGAGATCCAGGCTTGGGTTTATCACCTATTCCCTGAAGGCGGAATAAGAAGTGACGGAAGGAAACTAATCAAAGAGAGAAGCAACCTAGAACTAAGGAGAAACTTCCCGACAATGGAAACAATTATTCAGTGAAATGGTTTGACTTCAGAAGTTGTGGGTGCACCAACGCTGGAGGTTTTTAAGAAGAGATTGTTCGTTTGTCTGAAATGGTCTAGGGTCTCCTGCTTTAGCAGGGGGTTGGACTAGAAGACCTCCAAGATCATTTCCAACTCTGTTATACTGTTAACCGTCAAATCAATATGACAGAGGAGAAGTTTTTCTGGTACCCAAATAAAGCCAAGGAAGTGGTGGCAAGACATTTCCAGAATCTCTTGTTCTTTCAAAACAACAATAACAACAACAACCTCATTCCAATTTGCTTCCAAATTTGCCCTTTAAAGTTTTAGCTTTCTAGTCAAAAGTACTGTTGATGAGCTATAAAAAAAAAGAGAGAGAGAGAGAGAGAGAGACGACCACAAAGCTGGTCTCCAATGGACAGGCCATTTGCAAGCTTCCCTACTTTAAGATGCATTGAGTGAATGTTGGTTCAAGTGGAAACTGAGCCAATCCTGAGACTTTCCTTTGGAAAACTGCAAGGGGTTTATGAGTTGGCGAAAACATTTGATGAGATGTCCAGCTACTTCTGTGAAGGACACTCCAAAAGAGTCTTTTAGACAAGATTGTTGATCCCCACTGTTGCTCGCTGGCTCATGATGAACCCCCTGGTTGGGGCATGTCCACTCTGCGTTAATTGATTCTATCCCATTTAATTAGTTTTCCACTTTTGACCATTTACAGAGCTTGGACAACTGAGGAAAGAAAGGCATTCAGAAAGTTGGGAAGAAATAAGTTCCGTCAAACTTTTCAAAGAGTTTTTACAACATTTCCTTTCCTTTCTAACCCTGCTACATTTCACAGCTTCTTCTTTGCATTGCCAAAATCAATGGGCGCACAAACCTTGCCTATACAATACTTGTTCAAAGAGTTCTGCTTATCAGATTTTCATCAGGACATTTAAATAATCTTTTCTGTTTTCTGTAGGATAGTCTCTCGGAAATACAGTTTGAGATTCAGTGGTAGTACATTTCTAATCAGAATTAGAATTCTTCTAAAAGCAAAAGGATCTCCCCAATCCTTAATATTTGGGATCATGGGAACCATGGAGGAAAAAAAATAAATAGAATTATATACCGCTTCAAAGTACTTTTACAGCCCTCTCTAAACTGTTTACAGAGTCAGCCTACAATCTGGGTCCTCATTTACCCACCTCAGAAGGATAGAAGGCTGAGTCAACCTTGAGCCTGGTGAGATTCGATCTGCCAAATTGCAGGCAGCCGGTGATCAGTACTGCACTCGAACCACTGTGCCACTGTGACTCATCTCATATATAATATAAGGATATAAGTAGACAATGTCTACGTGCTATTGCTTATTCCTTCCCTTCCCTTCCCTTCCCTTCCTTCTTTGTCATGGTGGTGCAATGATTACAATATTGGCTCAGCCTTCCATCCTTCCGAGGTGGATAAAATGAAGACCCAGATTGTTGGAGGCAATATGCTGACTCTGTAAACTGCTTAGAGTGGGCTGTAAAGCACTATGAAGCGGTATATAAGTCTAAGTGCTATTGCTGTTGCTATTGCCCTTCCTTCCTTCCTTCCTTCCTTCCTTCCTTCCTTCCTTCCTTCCTTCCTTCCTTCCTTCCTTCTTTGTCATGGTGGTGCAATGATTAGAATATTGCAGGCTGACTTTGCCCAATGCCACAAGTTCGATCCTGACTAGATCAAGGTTGACTCAGCCTTCCATCCTTCCAAGGCTTGTAAAATGAGGACCCAGATTGTTGGGGGCAAAATGTTGACTCTGTAAATTGTTTAGAGAGGGCTGTAAAGCACTATGAAGCGTTATATAAGTCTAAGCGCTATGCTCTATCCAAAAATGGCTACCCCCCTAGAGTTGGACATTACTGGAGAGGGGTAACTTTTGCATGAGAATCTGACTGGTTTGCCATAAATTAAGAGACTGGTTTAGCTCTGCAGACTAAGCACCATAATTAACATCCAGCTGTCTGCAATTATACCAGTTTGAATCTCCCCAGGTTCAAGGTTGACTCAGCCTTCCATCCTTTCTAAGATAGGTAAATTGAGGACCCAGTTTGTGGGGGCAATAAGCTGATTTTGTATAAAATATACAAAAGTATGAAGGCTATTGCTTAATGCATTGTAAGCTGGCCTGAGTCTATGGAGAAGGGCGGCATATAAATCAAATTAAAAAAAGAAATCCATGGCCAATTGTCATTGTGCACAGGGTAAATATGAGGAAAGGAAGAAGGGGAAAAAACAAAACAAAACAAAACAAAAAACAAAACTCCCAAGAACCTGCCTAAATGCTTAGTCTAAACAGGGCAAATGTTCTGATGATTCTGTAGAAGAAGACATCATTATTATTTTAATTGGTGGTTAGGCTGCTTATCCTCTTGTTTTCTTGGTCTGACAAACACATTGTTTTTTGTTTTTATCCATAGTTTTCCATGGAGAATCCAGCATTTCTAAGCATGAACCATGTTTCAGTCAGTCACCTGCCAAGGGAACTCTACTCACTCAATGAAGAAGAGTGAAGATGTGAAGGATGATGTTCAGGGACCTGGGGAGATTTCATTGCCATCTCTTTTAGGTTGTTATTTCACACCTTTTGCTTTTAATGGACTTGCCTCCCTCCAGCCCACAGTTGCACTGGTATCAGCAGAGCTACTTTAGAATTAGAATTAGAATTCTTTATTGGCCAAGTGTGATTGGACACACAAGGAATTTGACTTTGGTGCATAAGCTCTCAGTGTACATAAAAGCTGTAAGTGATGAATCATGATAATAAATGCATAAATACATTCATCATGAACCCATACATTCATCATAAAATACACCACTTAGTGATAGACAATAAGTAAGCAATCAACAAAAATTGTACTAGGAAACTAAATAAAAAAATATAAACCATAAGGATACTAGCAACAAAGTTATAGTCACAAGTAGAAAAGGAGATAGGTAATAGGAAGGACCAGAAGAATAATAGTAATACAATTTATCTAGTAAATAGTTTGACAGTGTTGTGGGAATTAGTGGTGGGATTCAATTTACTACTGGTTCTGTGGGTGTGGCTCGGTAGCGTGGCATGGCTTGGTGGCTGTGGCTCGATGGGTGTGCCAGGGGGAGGATAATGTAAAATCCCCATTTCCACCTCAATCCAGGGGAAGGATACTGTAAAATCCCCATTTCCTCCCGATCAGCTGGGACTTGGGAGGCAGAAAATAGATGGGGGCGGGGCCAGTCAGAGATGGTATTTACCAGTTCTCTGAACTATTCAAAATTTCTAATATCGGTTCTCCAGAACTGGTCAGAACCTGCTGAATAGCAACTTTGGAATTAGTTGTTTAGCAGAGTGATGGCATATGGGGAAAAACCGTCCTTGTGTCTAGTTGTTCTGGTGTGCAATGCTCTATAATGTCATTTTGAGGGTAAAAGTTGAAACAGTTTATGTCCAGGATGTGAGGGGTCTGTAAATATTTTCACAGCCTCTTTTTGACTCGCGCAGTATACAGGTCCAATCTGTCTGGAAGGCAGATTGGTAGCCACTGTTTTTTTCTGCAGTTCTAATTAGCCATTGAAGTCTGTGTCTGTCTTGTTTAGTTGCAGAACCAAACCAATTATAGAGTTGCAGATGACAAGACTCAATAATTCCTATAAAAACTATAAAATAGCTTTCATAACTCACTCTTTATAGTATCCATTTGGAGAATACAGAAAGCCTAATGGAGAGAGGCTGTATTACAGCCAGAAAGCTTTTTCCCCTGCCCTACAATCCCATTAATAGATTTCTAAATTCTAATTATTGTACCCATAGGCAAAAGAATGTCCAGACAAATGTGTAGAATATGTGTTCATGCACTACTCGAAGCCCAAACCATTATAGATTTTAGTATAATGTGTGAACCAAACCTAAGTGTGAGATTCAAAGGGTGTGTCCATATTTTCCTGATGTATAGTATAGTATAGTATAGTATAGTATAGTATAGTATAGTATAGTATAGTATAGCATTTATTGTTATTGTACATAATATATACAACAAAATTGGTTTAGCCTCTCTGGTGCAATACTTTCGAGATACTGAACTCGTCGCTGAGAGAAAATTTAATGTTGAATTTTAATTTAATTTAGTACGTTTCAAACTTTGTGTGTTAGAGGCACATTTTCTTATAACCACACCATTGTGAGAAAGTACAACTAATTTCCAGTTGGCTTTTGTGAGAGGGTGTGGGTGAGTGAAAGATTGTGGACATCGGCACGTAGGTGTTTGAAATAGGAAACGAATCTGGACAGAACTGTAAGTAGCAAGATCACCTGAATTTGGAGATTCTGTTTGTGATCTATTTCTATCAGAAGTATGTTTGTTTTTTAAAATGGGAATTCCCCATTCAGAACTAGTCATCAAAATACCGTATTTTTCAGAGTATAAGATGCGCCTTTTTTCCCCCTAAAAGGGGGTGAAAATTTAGGTAAATCTTAGGCCAACTGGTCCCCACCCTTTGGCCTCTGCCTCTCAACAATTTAATTCCTTGCAAGCAAACAGCAAGAAAAAACAGCTCCTTTCAGATTCAGCACAGCCTAATTAGCACAAGTTGAAAGTTGATTGGATCAGCCTCCCGACTCTCAGCTGATTTGCTCTCAGCTGTTTTACACAGAGCCCTACTGCTTCCTGCAAAGAGGTAAACTGCTGGAGCAGATTTTTTTTTCCCCTTGTGCTAATCAAGCTATGATGAAAACAAAAATGAAAGTAAAGCAGGCTGTTTGCTGTTTGCTGCAATGAGGCAAAATTGTTCAGAGGCAGAGGGAGATTTCTTATTCTTCTTTCCCTCACCAAAAAAGGTAGGTGCGTCTTATACTTCGAAAAATACAGTAAATGGTTTGCTTATGAATCAATAAACTGATTTGGTGACTCTTGGTTGGATAATCTCGCTGTTTGAGGAAGTTGCATAACATTCTCAGAGACTCTTACCATCCTGCTTACAATCTTTTTGGACTGTTGCCTTCTGGCAGAAGATACAGAACAATTAAAACTCGGACCACACGTCTTCTGAATAGTTTTTATTCCAGAGCTGTAATTGTACTCAACAATGAATTAAAGGGCCACCATCAGTGAGCTGTTGGACAGCATTACTTGGTCTGTTGTATGGATGTTTGGGTGGTTTAGGGGTGGGGGATTGTGGTGGGTGGGGACAGGGGTGAAATCTAGTAGGTTCTAACAGGTTCTGGAGAACCGGTAGTGGAAATTTTGAGTAGTTCAGAGAACCGGCAAATACCACCTTTGGCTGGCCCCAGAGTGGGGTGGGAATGGAGTTTTTGCAGTATCCTTCCCCTGCCACATACACTAAGCCATGCCCACAGAAACGGTAGGGATTTTTTTTTATTATTTGATTTATATGCAGCCCTTCTCCGGCGACTCAGGGCGGCTTACAATGCGTTAAGCAATAGCCTTCATATTTTTATATATTTATACAAAGTCAGCTTATTGCCACCACAAACTGGGTCCTCAATTTACCTACCCTAGAAAGGATGGAAGGCTGAGTCAACCTTGAGCCTGGTGAGATTCGAATTTACAGTAATTGCAGACAGCTGGTGTTAATCATAATGCTTTTAGTCTGCTGAGCTACCAGGCTCAAATTTTGGATTTCACTCCTGGGTGGGTGTGGGGGTGTTTGGGGATTGTTATGTGTGATGGACCTGGTCTTTGGTGTTAAGTGAATTTCATTGTATGGGTATACTGTGTTTACGCACACAATGACAATAAAGTTATTATTATTATATACAGGAAAGCTGCCTATTATCTCTCAGATCAAATCAACTTTCTAATTGCCCCCATTAAACAAACTTTGAAACCCAGTTGAAACAGCTAGGAATCCTAATGAAATCCACTGACTCAGATGTCAAATCTCTCCAGATTCAGTCCTTTGTAGAGTGTTGAGCTTTTCAGCAGCACCTTCAATGAACACATATTTGAGAAGAGTCTTTTTGGTTTGGCCTTGTACAGGGGGAAACATGTTTGGCTTTCATGCAACAACAACAACAACAACAACAAATCCCTGTTCATAGGAGTAGTCTATATTAAAATTAGTGTGGGCCAAAAATAATATATAGTTCCTTGTAGATTTTATTTCAAACTGCTTCTTTCTGCTCCTGAGCCCAAAAACCAAATTTATTAAATGTCCTGGGTTTGTGTGGGGCACAGTGCCCTCTGTTGGCTCCGAGAAGAGTTGCAGGTCCTTGAAATTTGGTAGCTGCAAGGAAACCTGTTTCTTCTTCAAGCTTTAGAATGAAGACAGGAAACCTGTTTTTAGGTTTGTTTGTTTGTTTTTCCTAATGAGATGAACACAGATGTACCTTCTTATTTCATACTGCAGTCTTCAACTCCACTCAGAAGGATAGAAACTCAAGTCCTAGTCATTCCATCAGATGCTGGCAGAGGGATGACACTTGGGTCCCAATGTGACCAGATATAACATATTTCTGTATTCCTTCCCTGCAAGCATTTTTTTCCTCTTCCTTTGATTTCCTGTGCTAATACTTCCATGGGTCATTCTCCCTCCATCTACCCACGGATACAGCTAAGAAGATAAGTTGGCAAGCCGAAAAGTTACATTATCCCAGCCAGGGGCAAGGGGACTGAATTAGCGGTTACTGCTGAATCTTTGTTTTAAATATAGCTGCAGAACTATCTAACCGGGAAAGAGAGAGGAAGGGTCAGAGCTGAAATCTACCTGCCTTACTCATCTGTCTCTGACAGCATAGTAAAATGTGCTAATGATGCAGTTTTAAAATAGAGGAAAAAAAATATATGGCTGGGTTTCCATCAGTGTGGTTTTGTGATTTCCCCATATATATATTTATATTATAAGTCTTTAGAACTTTTTAAAAGAAGATTTCAGAACTTTTGCTGAAGTGCACATTTGGAGAGAGAGCGAGAAGGAGAGAAGAGAGAGAGAGGAGGGAGGGAGAGTGGGAGGGAGGGAGAGAGAAATGAAGGAGGGAGGGAGAAAGAGAGAGGAGGGAAGGAGAGAGGGAGAGAGGGAGGGAGGAAAAGAGGGAGGGAGGGAGAGGAAGGAGGGAGAGAGGGAGAGGAAGGAGGGGGAGAAAGAGAGAGAGGAAGGAGGGAGAGAGAGAGGAAGGAGGAAGGGAGAGAGGAAGAAAGAGAGAAAGGGAGGAGGGAGAGAGAGAGGAAGGAGGGAGGGAGAGAGAGAGGAAGGAGGGAGGGAGAGAGATAGGGAGGGAGAGAGAAAGGGTGGGAGGGAGGGAGGGAGGGAGAGAGGGAGAGAGGGAGAGGAAGGAGAGAGGGAGAGGAAGAAGAGAGAGAGGGAGAGAGGGAGGGAGGGAGGAAAAGAGGGAGAAGAAGGAGGGAGGGAGGGAGGGGGAGAGAGAGGGGGCAATTTTGATAAGAGAACGTCTGTCTCGACCCCACAATATCTTATAATACTTTGCTTTCTAAATTACATAAACATCCTATTGAATACGAGTTCTTTCCATCTGACAAACAAAAACAAGGAGGGAAGTCAGAGTCACTTAACAATTGTGTTACTAACTTCATAGCTGCAGTAAATTCACTGTGCCAAGAAGTGGGACAAAACTCATGAGAGAACTGCCTTGTTTAGCAATATGAATGTTGGGTTCAATTACGGTTGTATTATCAGGAATACCTGTAAGGAATTATTTGGGTGTTCTGTTCATTAGCTCCTGGAATTACTCAATGCTAGGAAAGAGAAAACCAGGCTCCTTAGAGTATCTGGTTTTATATCTTTACCATGGACTGGAAATAAGAAGAAAGATACTTCCTTCTAGAAGACTGTTCAAAGTCTTGAAATGTGAAGGTTTTTAAGAAAACGTGGACTCAGATATGGAGATATCTGACAAGGACCTGTCAGAGCCTTGTCTGATCAAGGACCTAGGAGTGCTTATCTAAAACTATCTAAGCCCCAGAGCTCACTGTAACAGCATTGCAAAAAAGGCTTTAAGAGTCGTTAACCTGTTGTGACTTAGGCCCAAGTAGTTATTACTAGACACAATCAGTCCTAAAAAAACATATTTTATTAGAACAGGTTCTAATTTAGTTTAGTTTAGTTTAGTTCAAATTAAGTCCAAAACAAATTCTTCGTAAACAGTCCTTCGGCCTTATCACCAACCTTTGTCAACTTTGGCACCCTGCCAAAGGCTTTTATTGGCAAAACTTCAGAGGCAAGAGACACTGACAAGAACAAATGTAGCAATGTTGCTTTCCTACAAAGATCCCAAGAGCCATTGCTGCTCTATTAAGCCTTCTGGGAGGGACCAATCATCTCCTGGCCTTACTCCCGAGTTGTCCTTTTTGCTTTAGCTGCTCTTGCCTTCTGGCAGCTCTTTGCATGTGTGTACCAGAAACAGGTTCCTCCTGTTCCTCTGCCTCTCTGCTATCCACCTCTGGAGGCTCTGGAGTCCACACATCGCTTCCCAGATGGCCCTGGCCCCATCTCTGCCTCCAATGCGGAGCCCTCATCTGGGCCTTCCCCAGCCTCCAGGATTGACCCGTTGTCCTCCCCAGCCTCCTCACTGTCTGACTCTGCTCCCAACTCTGCAGGCTGCTGGCAGATCATAACGTAACCTTTTGCAAAGCTTTTTCTCCAGTAACATCAAACTGTTAACTAGGGCAAACAAAACCTTTGCCAAACCAATTCTCGAATACAGCTCATCTGCCTGGAATCCACACTGTATATTGGACATTAATATGATTGAGCGGGTCTAGAGATATTTCACGAGATGAGTACTCTACTCCTCTGCTCACTATAGAATCCCTTATGCCACCAGGCTCGAAATTTTGGGCTTGGACAATCTGGAACTGTGCTGCCTGCGATCTGACCTAAGCATAGTATGCTAAATTGTCTGCTACAATGTCCTACCTGTCAATGACTTCTTCAGCTTCAATCACAGGCATACACGAGCACACAATAGATACAAATGTAAGGTAAACTGCTCCAAACTCGCAGAAAATACGACTTCAGCAACAGAGTGATCAACATCCGGAATGCAGTACCTGATTCTGTTGTTACATCCCCAACCCCCCAAAACTTTAACCTTAAACTGTCTACCATGGATCTCACCCCATTCCTAAGGGGTCCATAAAATGCATGAGCACACTGGCATGCCTAGCAGTTCTGTCCTACTGTTCCCATTTATTTGTATTCATTGCCTTCGTTCATGTCCATGTTCATACGTACTTGCTACCTTGTACATGTTTGAGAAAGAAAGAAAGAAAGAAAGAAAGAAAGAAAGAAAGAAGGAAGGAAGGAAGGAAGGAAGGAAGGAAGGAAGGAAGGAAGGAAGGAAGAAAGAAAGAAAGAAAGAAAGAAAGAAAGAAAGAAAGAAAGAAAGAAAGAAAGAAAGAAAGAGACCCCATGGACAACATTCTTCCAGGCCTTCCTGTCCTCTACCATCGTCTGGAGTCCATTTAAGCTCCCGCCGACTGCTTCAGTGACTCCATCCAGCCACCTCGTTTTCTGCCGTCCCCTTCTTCTTTTGCCCTCCATCATTCCCAGCATTAGGCTCTTCTCCAGTGAGTCCTTCCTTCTCATTAGATATTATTATGAATGATACTATAATACTTTATGTATGTAGACACCCCATTATAAACATATGCCAAGTGTACAGATGAATCAAATGGCGGTGAACACCTTCCTTTTCTCCCGTCACCTTAAACAATGACATTATACTGTTTTGGTAAAGCAAAAGTGCCTACTTAAAAAAAAAAAGGAAAAAAGGACACAATAATTCCACAGTAGAAGCTGGGGCTCAGAGCCTGTCACTATGCTTTTTACAGTTTTATGAATTACGGCTTATTTCTACCTAGGGCTGTGATCCTGGGCTGTTTCACAGCCTTAAATAAGCAGGAATGATTCATGTTCCATGATCTTATTTTTTTTTTTTCCTTCTTCCTCCAGCCACAATATTAAATGAAAGAGAAGAAAGTTCTCCCCATTTCCGATAGGCGTGAGAGTCACATACCCAGAAACACACAAGGGAAATTCTGTGCGTTGGCAATGAATGAAAGAACCAAAATTCAATTAGGTTCAATAAAGATCTCCATGAAACAATAAGAGGAGTAAAAAAATAGACCATCCCATTGGGCTTGATCACACAGACACACAAAGAGGTTTCCTTGAAAATAAGACCCTGTTTTATATTTTTTTGAAGCCTGAAATAAGTGCTTGGCCTTATTGCCATGTGCTCAAAAACCCGGTTGGGCTTATTATCAGGGGATGTCTTGTTTTGGGGAAAACAGGGTATATATACAGTATAAAAGAAATCTGGAAAGTAGATGAATAGGGAAAAAATGCCAGGGACAAATTACTATAGCAAATATGGCAGGTAAACATTTTATTTCTCTTCTTTTCTCTTTCTGGCTTCTGTTTTCATTTTATTAAAAGAACTCTCCGAGTTCCCTAAAAATAATAAATAACATAAAATAAAATAAAAAATAATAAAATCAAATAGAAATGCAGAAGAAAGTGAAATGAATAGACCCATGGTTTCTAAATAAGTTTCTAGATGTAAGTGAAAAACAAATGTAGAACGTTAGCAACCACCCCTCTTCTAGAAGAATGAAATATTTTGAGAAACATTGAAAAGGATGAATATTATATTTCCCTAAATGAGAAACATGCTCTTGGAAAGCAACCCCCATGTTTCTCAATAGCCCCAGCAGGACTGGGCCAGTCTATCTACAAGACAAAAGACCTTCAACTCCAGGGTGATGGGATTAGACCTCACTCAAGATCCAAACCAGGACAAAGCCACACACCCTTTCAAGAACAATCCTCTTCATTACATCATCATCCAACAACTTCAATCAAACACATTTCAGACAACCTCAGCTATGACTCCTGCATAGCTCCATGGAAGTCTGACAGCAGCCAATAGAATACATGTCTTTGCACAGGAACAGGAAGCTCAAGTTCAAAGCCCAAGAGAAGGTATAAAAGCTACCCACTCTCAACTCCATGTGGTTAGCTGCCCAGAACCTCAAGCCTGTCCATCAGTGTGGTCCTGTCCATCAATAAACTATCTTTCCAATCAGCCTCCATGTTTTTCTTCCTGCTTGGAACTGAGCCAGATGAATATTTCTTCTAACCCAAGAGTTATCTTGAGAAAAGAAGGGTGGCAAATAAAATTTAAAAATAAATAAGCAAGGTCACTCTAGAAGACGAAAACCTTCATTCACACAACCATCAGTTCAATCAGTCCCTAAAATGAGTTAACTTACTGTATTCATTCACCTTATTTGTGTAGCTGCCAAACTCAAGACATGACTCAGGATGGTTTACAATTCTAAAATATAGAGCATTTAAAACAATTTAAAAAACAACAAAAACGTAAAAAGAGTTACTATTTTGTTTTGGGGTTGTCCAAAATTTTTTAAATACAGTTGATTAACTTCTAGGAATTCAAACCGCTGAACTGCTGACCTTTCGATCAACAAGCTCAGCGTCTTAGCCGCTGAGCCACTGCATCCCTTTCAAAGTCTTACAGAAGGCTAAAAGGGTTGGGGCCATTCTGATCTCCAAGGAGAAGATATTCCACCAAAGTAGGAACTACTGCCAAAAAAGGTCTGTCCCTTATCCCTGCTCTTTGGCTAATGGGAACTGCAGCCTGTCCAGTCTGCTAGATCAAATTGGACTGGTAGAGATCCTTAGAAAAAGGTGATCCCCTCCTCAGATAATTTGATCCCAAGCCATATAGGGCTTTAAAGATGATAAACAATATCTTGAATTGCACCCAGAAACACACTGGTAACCAATGTACAGGTTGTATGTTCCATATATCTGGCAATTGTACATATGTAAAGCCATGACAAATAACTTCCTTCTGATTTATCTAACTCCTCCTTAGGATAGGGTCACCAAAATAGACCAATATTATTTGGCCATTTATCTGGCATCATTTGCTATCCATGCAGCTACATCCTGCACCATTTTAACATTTAGTTTACTTTACTGTCATTGCATCTCGTACAACAAAATTAAATGCCACCTTCAGTGTACACTATAACTATAAAAATAAAACACAAACACACCTCCTTCACATTTTATACAATTGAATTGAAAACCCCTGATATTGCATTAATTTTTTTTTTTTTTTTTTTAATTTGATTTATATGCCGCCCTTCTCCGGAGACTCAGGGCGGCTTACAATGCGTTAAGCAATAGCCTTCATACTTTTGTATATTTATATTTATACAAAGTCAGCTTATTGCCCCCAACAAACTGGGTCCTCAATTTACCCACCTTATAAAGGATGGAAGGCTGAGTCGACCTTGAGCCTGCCGGGGATTGAACTCGCAAGTAATTGCAGCAGTTGGATCTTAAATGCTGCCTTTGTAGGAGGCATTACTCCCCTATGCTATTCAGGCTCTTCTAATATCTAATATTCTAATTAATACTCCATTATACAGTAGAATTCAATATAGTTACTGCCCTGGGATGGAAGCTGTTTTTCAGCCTATTTGTCCTTGTTTTTATTATCCTGTACCGTCTGCCAGATGGTAATAGTTCAAAAAAAAAAAAAGAGTGCCCAGGAAGAGATGGATCTTTAAGGATGTTTGAACTTTCTTAAACCAGTGGGACCTATCAAGCTCTTCCAAAGAGGGGAGAGGCCAACCAATGTACCTCTGGGCAATGACACTGACCCTCTGGAACACTGTCCTATCTGCCACTGTGCCATTGGCAAACACTAGACAGGTGCAGTAGGTTAAAATACTCTCATTGGTGCAGAGGTAGAAGGTCACCAGCAGTTTTTCATTCAGTTGTTGTTTCCTGAGAAGTCTCAGGCAGTATAATCTCTGCTGGAGATTTGAAGTTTGCAAATATGATAATATATATGATAATCATGATAATATGGTAATACGGTAAAGATAGCTTCTATCTTTCCTTCTACTCGTCTCTGTAGGTACCTGATTGCATCTGACAGTTGTCAGGGTTTGTGTGCATTTCTGTGTTTACTTTAATACTGAAATATTTTTAACAAATATAATTTAGTACAATTTAATACAGTGCAATCTATCTTATTTAAGCCTTTCTAACTTTCGATGTAATCAATTATAATTATGACATGGTAGATTTGCTTCTTATTAATTTAATAATCATCCCAGGAAAGAATGTTTATGTTGAAGCTTTGGAACATAAATCATATATTTTTTTAAAAAAAAAATATACTGTATTGTCTGAACAAGACAGCTGCAGATAGAGGAAGTATGAAATATACAATACTACATTTTGTATTCCTTGTTCACCACTTTATTCCCTCACCCCCAATTCGATGGAAATGATTTTCTTGGCCTTGGTATCATACAACTTTGCAACCGTAAGATCAAATTTTGTCAAAAGCGTAGAAGCCACCCAAAACAAACCAAAATCTCTCTTTAATTATCCATCTTTCTTTTAATGCTGCATTGTAAAATATGCATATTGTTCCCGAAGACAAGAAAACACAATTCCTAAACTTTAAACGAGAACAAAACACCACCAGGTATCAAAACTACATATAGGTATTTTGAATCAATGCAGAGAATATACATAACATTCCGAGGAATATTTAAGTCCTTCTCTTGAGTACAATACAAGCAAGAACAACTGAGACATCCAATGGACACATCTGAAGCATGGATACAAGAAACCATACACTCATTGGAGAGAAAGGTGCATATTGTCACACTTACCCTTAATTGACTCCTTTCACAATTCATCTGTTGTCGTGAGAGCTACAGGGAATTTAGAGAAAGAGAGAAAAAGAGTTAGCAAGGGATGCTTTTGTAAGAAGATCATTTGTGAGCAATGTTGACAAGGTTAATTGTAATATGGAGGGAAAAACACACCAGGAAATGAGGAGATAGGATGCTAAAAAACCATCTAGCATAAACCAGAATGGAGCAGACTTAAAATAACTTTATTGTCACTTTGAATGTACACTAATCGGCATACATTAAAATGAAATTTTGTTGCATGCAGCTCTCAGAGGGTCACTACTCCAATATATACTACATAAACATGACAAAATAAATAAATTCAAAATTATGCATATACCCACATATATTATATGACACAGAGAAAAAGCACAGTGTAGTTTGGATGTATACATGTACATGGTGAGAAAAAAGAATCTTGCAAGTTTTGCAGATGGCTGGCCTAGGGAACAAAGCTATTACAGAATCTGGTAGTCCTGCTAGAAATATTTTGAAACCTCCTCCCAGAGGGGAGCACATAGCACTTATAAACAGTATCCTGAATGACGGGAAGTAAGTTTCCTATGATCTTCTCAGCTGTCCTTATCACTCTCTGTAGGGACTTTCTATCTGAGGCATTGCTGTCACCCAACTGAACAGTGATGCAGTTTGTTAAAACACTCTTAATCGGGCCTCTGTAAAAAGTGGCCAGGACAGAAGTAGAAAGGTGTGTTTTCCTCATTCGCCGCAGGAAATGCAGACTCTGGTTTGCACGCTTCACTAAAGATGATGTGTGGAGAGACCAATTCAGATTGTTAATTATCTGCACTCTCAGATACTTAATACTCTACAGCTGCATCCTTGATACGGAGTGGAGTATGACTATGCCAGCTCTTTCTAAAATCTACAATGATCTCCTCTGCTTTATTAACATTTAGAACCAGGTTAATTTTATTGCACCAATCCACCAGAGCCTTCGCGTCTTCCTTATGATCTTCGAGCAGACATTGAACATTATATCTAGAGTATATATGCTCATGTCTGAACACTCAAAGGAGGTCCAAGGATGTTTTGAATGAATTCATTTGTTTGATTTTATATCTGTAGCTGCCCATTGCAAAAAAAAAAAAAAAAAAAAAAAGACTCTGGATGGCATACATCATAAGATAATTAAAAACAATTATAACAGTACAAAATAAATATGGTCACACATCTTAAAGTTATCAAGGTTGAGAAGGTCTGGCTCCGGAATTCTGAGAGCTAAAACCCATACATCTCCAACACAAGGAGGAAGTCCCACTTCCCATCATGCCCCCTTCAACATTTTAATAACAGAATAATAAAGTCCAAACCCTGTTCAAGCAAGAGAGCCTATAAGTTTTAGGCAAATGGTTGTCCAGTTTCTTTTTGAAAGCCTCCACAACTTCTGAAGCCAAGCTATTCCATTGCTCTAACCATTAGGAATTTTCTCCTTAGTTCTAGGTTGCTTCTCTCCTTGCTTAGTTTCCATCCATTGTTTCTCATCTGGCCTTTTGGTGCTTTGAAAAATAGTTTGACCCAGTGGTGAGTTTCAATTTTTTTTACTACCAATTCTGTGGGTGTGGCTGGTTGGGCGTGCCATGGCTTCATGGGCGTGGCATGGTGGGCATGGCAGGGGAAGGATACTGTAAAATCTCCATTTCCTCCCCACTCCAGGGGAAGGTTACTGAAAATCCCCATTCCCTCCCAATCAGCTGGCACTTGGGAGGCAGAGAATAGATAGGGATGGGGCCAGTCAGAATTTTTATTACTGGTTCTCCGAACTAGTCAACATTTCTGCTATCAGTTCTCCAGAATTGATCATAACCTGCTGAAACCCACCTCTAGTTTGACCCCACTCCTCTTTGTAGGAGCCCCTCAAATACTTGAACACTGCTATCATGTCTTCCCCATTAGACTAGACATACCCAACTCCTGTAATCGTTCTTTGTATGTTTTAGCCTCCAGCCCCTAATTATTATCAGTGTTTGTCTCTGCACTCTTTCCAGAGTTTGAACATCTTTTTTATATCACCATGACCAGAACTGGATGCAGTATTCCATGTGATTTTACTAAGGATTTATAAAGTAATACTAGAACAATCTTAAAATTGCAAGGTTGAGAAACACTGTTCTAGAAGAGCTTGTTGGAGAAAACATGTGTTGTCCAGAGAAAAGGAAGAGTGTGACAACGAGATTCAAACTAGCCAGACACATATTCCTCAACTCTATGAGATATTAAGAGGGAAGGAGGAGAAGATAGGAACAAATCTTCAAAGCTATGCAGGAAAATTAAAAAAAAAAGCATCAACAATGCACAGCTAAATAAATAATCTTCGCTTCTTAATTATGTTGCTTTGCAGCAAGATTTTTTTCTCCCCTTAATTAAATCTTAGATTAAAGAAAGTAATTAGAGCCAACAAATAGTAACTTTCTTGTAAAATATGGGCTATCGTCAATGGTATGTCCAAGAGGTAAATTTCTTAGATGGCTTCACGCAAGCAATGATCTTGCAAGCAGGTCTGAAGCATCCACAAAGTGTCAGAAGAAGACAGAGACATACAGGCCAGGGGAGACAGGAGAAGATAAAAACTGTTCCATTTCAAATGGTAAGATTTGGTGGGGGTGATGGAGGAAAGGAAAGTTATGGATTATCTGTCTACACTTACGGTTCCCACAGACTAGCCATGTGGTAAACAAGAACATCTTCCTTTACAAAAATCGACCACAAAAGATGACCAGGGCCTCACAAATGAGTTTATAGATCTACCGAAGCTCACCACAAAATGAATAAAAAATGCTCCAATGTTAGCAGTCCAGAATGTCAATTCTATACACACTCATGAACATACACACAATTGTTTTTGAAACCTGTGATCCAAGAAATATCTTAAGAAGGCACCAAGATCCTTGAATTTTATTGACAATTCCTTTTGGGCTGATCCTAACACCAGAAACTGTAGCTAGATAACATTTTTGTTTGAAGACTACACACAAAGTGGCCTACACACTATGCATACTTAATATGTTTTTGTCAGAAATGTCAATAGAGAACTTTTCCAGATGTGTTCATGTGGCAAAATGGGGGAGAAAGAAGGGAGGGAGGGAGGGAGGGAGGGAGGGAGGGAGGGAGGAAGGAAGGAAGGAAGGAAGGAAGGAAGGAAGGAAGGAAGGAAGGAAGGAAGGAAGGAAGGAAGGAAGGAAGGAAAAAGGGATTACCGATTCTTTTGTTTTTTTTTCAATCTGACAAAGTTTATGAAGTCTTCTTTCTTTACAGCCACGGGGGAATTTGGGGGTGATTTAGAATATAAAATTGATTTATACAAGAATATCTTGTATTGGTTTATACAAGAAGATGTTGTACAAATGGAACAAGTAACTAGAATTCAGAAAATGTTGTTTGGTTAAAAAAAATGCCAAAGTAATTTAGTACATAATTTGATTAGGGAAGTGGGGGGGACGGGGTAGTATTTTTGTTATTCTGTCAGTACAGTTATTTATTTATTTATTTATTGGTTCGATTTATATGCCGCCCTTCTCTGGAGACTCAGGGCGGCTTACAATGTGTTAAGCAATAGCCTTCATACATTTGTATATACCTGCTTAGTAGGGCTTTTGGCCCCACCCCCACAAGCGGTGTTCTATTTTATACAAAGTCAGCTTATTGCCCCCACAATCCAGGTCCTCATTTTACCTACCTCAGAAGGATGGAAGGCTGAGTCAACCTTGAACCTGGTGAGATTCGAACTTGCAGTCATTGCAAGCAGCTGGCAGCTAAATGCTAATTAACAGCACTTCAGTCCACTGCGCCACCAAGGCTCATACTATTTGGAAAGTGCTTGGTAGATTGATATTGGTACTTTCCTGTTTCAGTATGAAGATGGGTTAAATTTTTGTTTAATTAGTTATTTTAAAGAACTTAACCCTAGTTAGCTAGCTAGCTAGCTAGCTAGCTAGCTACTTACTTACTTACTTACTTACTTACTTACTGCTTTTAGGCCATCCATCTCCCTCAAGGATAGCCTTTGGGTGGTATACAGTGTACAGCATAATATCAGGATACAAAAAGGATATAGAATTAAAATTAAAACATTTCAGTTTATTTAAGATTAAATATTTTGAAATAATAAAGTTATAAAATTATAACAATGTCAAAGAGACAAGAAATTGTCCAATAAGGCAATTTAACTCTATTAGCATCGGTTAATAAAGGCCAAGGGGAGGGGAGAAAGGCTTTTGACACATTTCTTTATGAATGGAATGAAAGAAGTTTTTGCATTGGCAAAAACAAAATTTAGAATTATTAATAAATAAGAGGTATTGCTTTAGGTCTTGCAGTCTTTTGAAAGTTTGTCCTTAAAATATTGCCTTGGAAATCTTGGGTGCTCAGCCAAACAAAGGCATTTTGTCCCCACAAAACATTTTGTGAAAGACATAAATTATGTATTTATAATGTAATATCGAAAGAAGCCAATGGAACATAAAACTATAGTTAAATTCTTTTTTTTTTCAACAGAGGGACTTGAAAGATGAAGTTTGAGCTTGGAATCCTTCAGGTGCTTTCCCTTCGTAACACCAAATAGCATTTTTGTGTCTATGTTGATGAAAACAATACTCCCTTCTTCCTTTCAAAATGACATGTTGGTCTTGGTTGCACTAATAGCCAGTGCTTAAAGATCTATCAGACCAGGAATGGTTTTGAAGGCACATCTCATCATTCAATGATGAATTGGCTGGTTTATTTCCCACAAGAAACCTTGAAAGACTCCAGTAACAAGCCATAAAAGAATGATGACTATCTTCCAAGAAAATCTTGCTCCATATGTCTTCATATATATATTTACAACTGTTGGGCTACCGAATGTCACTTATTTCATATATGACATGTTAGAAGTAGAACTTTGCTGGGCAATACAGAAAGCTGGATTTAATTAATGTCTTCAGGTTAGATGTAAGAACTGTAGATGTGCATTTTTCACAATGTCCATCAATAAACATTTTACATTACAAAAAAAGTTGATTTGAATTAATGAAGAATCTAGTGTCTAGTGTTGAACACTTTAAAAAAAAAGATGAAATGAACAATCATGAATCAATTTGATACTGAACTACAAACATCCCATATGATGTTTTTTTTTTTCCCTCTTCTTCTTCCGGTCAATGAGCACCGAAATTGTGATTATTTCATAGATTACTATGTAGTATTCTAATCTTGGTGATATTATGGATCCAAGACCTGGCGCTCCTATATAACACCTCTCCTGCGCGAGCTGCACTGGCTCCCAGTGGTCTTCCAGGTGCGCTTCAAGGTGTTGGTTCTCACCTTTAAAGCGCTCCATGGCTTAGGGCAGGGTATTTACGAGACCGCCTTCTGCTACCGATAACCTCCCACCACCCAATATGCTCTCACAGAGAGGGCCTCCTCAGGGTGCCGTCGGTCAAGCAATGTCGGCTGGCGACCCCCAGGGGGAGAGCCTTCTCTGTGGGGGCACCCGCCCTCTGGAACGAACTCCCTCCCAGAATAAGATTGATCCCGGATCTCCGCACTTTCTGCAAGGCCCTGAAGACATTTTTATTTCACCAAGCCGGCCTGGCCTGAATAGGTTTTATGGGTTAGTTTTTAATTTTATAGTTTGGGGTTTTAAATTTTGGGAGGTCGATTAATTTAATCTATTTTTAGTAATCTTAATTTTTATATTGTGTGTTATTTTAATTTTTGGCTGTTCACCACCCTGAGTCTCTTCAGGGAGAAGGGCGGTATATAAATTCAATAAAATAAAATAAAATAAGTAAATAAATAAGAACATATTTTATTTTATTTTTTTTTAACTTCTAGTCAAACTTTTTGTGGACCTCTTATTAGTTATCCATTTATATATAAATCAGTTCCAATCCTGGTTACAGTTTCTAGATTACCCTTGTTAATTAGCAGTTGCCACCTTAGCTAAACATATAAAATATATACATACAAGTATAAACATTAAGAAATAATACAGAATCTGTCATTTCCATTTCTTAATATTAAAATGTTCTGCTTTATTAAGAATTTTCTTTCTCCCTTTTCATAGATTCTAATACAAATATGAATGTTCATAAAGGAATGTCTCCAAGTAGCTCCATCATGTTCCCTACAGTAGATTCATAGCTATGCTTAACTTATTGCTGACTGCCTTATATGAGCCTAATGAGTAGCTTGTAGAAGGAGAAAGAATTAAAAACAAGCATCACAGAATGCTGTGAAATGCATAGGCATTAAAAAGAATTGATTAACCAATCAAAATACTAATGGGAATTTTGTATTTACAGTACCAATACTATAGAAGCTCAGATTCCAAATAAAAAACAGTGTGCAAATATATTGTTTTATTTTGGACAACATGCCTACTTTGGCCATTTTCTCTGTACTAAGAGCATATTTGTAGAGGAAAGCCTCCTTTAATTAGGAAAATATAGTTTTGAATTCTAATCTCCCAAGCCTTGAAGTAGAATTATAGAATCATAAGGCTGGAAGGGATCTTGAAAGTTTCTAATCCAATCCCTTGCCGAAGGCGTAAATTCTTACTCAGTGGTGAAATCCAAATTTTTTTTACTACCAGTTCTGTGGGTGTGGCTTGGTGGGCATGGTGTGGCTTGATGGGTGTGGCTTGGCTTGATGGGCATTGGCAGGGGAAGGCTACTCCAGAATCTCCATTCCCTTCCCACTCCTGGAAGGATATTGCAAAATCTCCATTCCCACCCCACTCCAAGGGAAGGATACTGCAAAATCCCCATTCCCAACCCACTCCAGGGAAAGGATACTGCAAAATCCTCATTCCCTCCCCACTCCTGGGAGAAGGATACTGCACAATCTCCATTCTCACCCTACTCCTGGGGGAAGGATACTGCAAAATCCCCATTCCCGGGTGAAGGATATTGCAAAATCTCCATTCCCACCCAACTCTGGGGCAGCCAGAGGTGGTAAATGCTGGTTCTTTGAACTACTCAAAATTTCCGCTACTGGTTCTCCAGAACGTGTCAGAACCTGCTGGATTTCACGCCTGATCTTACTGTATTCGGGGCAAATGGACATCAAATGTTTCTTAAAGGACTCTAATGATGGAGCACCGATAAGTCCAGGGGTAAGTTGTTCCATTGATTAATTGTTCTCACTGACAGGACATTTGTCTTTATTTCCTGGTTGGATCTCCCTCTGATAACCATCCATCCATTGCTTGTTGTCCTGTCCTCTGGCGCTTTGGAGAATAGGTCAACACCCTTTTCTCTGTGAGAGCCCCTTAAGTACTAGAAGAAGATATCCTGTCACCCCAAACATATGATGTAGATGAGGAAATTTCCATAACTTGATAAATTACCTGGGAGGTCTTTATTTCTCAACTTCTGAAGGGGAAACACACACACACACACACACACACACACACACACAGAGAGAGAGAGAGAGAGAGAGAGAGAGAGAGAATGTTGAGACTCTGGAAACAGTGCCGAAAAGAGCAACAAAGATTATTAGGGGGCTGGAGGCTAAAACAGATAAATAATGGTTGTTAGAATTGGATATGTCTAATTTAATGAAAAGAAGGACTAGGGGAGACATGATAGCAGTGTTCCAATATTTCATGTGCTGCCACACAGAAGAAAGACTCAACCCAGGAGTGCTATATAGCAGGTTCTGGAGAACCGGTAGTGGAAATTTTGAGTAGTTCAGAGAACCGGCAAATACCAACTCTGGCTGGACCCAGAGTGGGGTGGGAATGGAGATTCTGCAATATCCTTCCCCCAGGAGTGGGCAGAGAATGGGGATTTTGCAGTATCCTTCCCCTGCCATGCTCACCAAGGCACACCCACACAACCGGTATTTTTTAAAAAAATGAATTCTACCACTGGATCAAACTAATTTTCAAAGCACCTGAGGGCAGGACAAGAAGCAATGGGTGGAAACTAATCAAGGAGAGAAGCAACTTAGAACTAAGGAGAAATTTCCTAACAGTGAGAACAATTAATCAGTGGAACAACTTGCCTCCAGAAGGTGTAAGTGTTCCATTGAGTGAGTCAACCTTGGTCAACCAAGAGGGACAACATCACTTGAAGTTTTTAAGATGATATTGGACAGACATTTGTCTGTCATGGTATAGGTTCTCCTACTTGAACAGGGGGTTGGACTAGAAGACCTCCAAGGTCCCTTCAAACTCTGTTATTCTGTTATTAAGATGTTGAAGGGGATATGATGGGAGGCGGGACTTCCTCCTTTAAGAGACATTACTATTTCCTGGGAGATTTGGAGGACGGGACTGAGTATGTTTCAGTTTAATGGATGGCTTTGAGATTCACGTTCAATACTCCTCCACATACAAGTTTCACAGAGAATGAATGTGGGACACGCAGCACAATTTAATTAGGGCTTTGAAACATAATACATAATAAAGTAGTTTCAGAAGCTAAAATGGAAAGGAGTTGGGGGGAGGGAGGGAGGGAGGAGAAAAAGATTATGCAAGAATCCAAAGACAATTTACAAGCTGGAAGAAAAGAAAAATATTTCCAGAAATAAACTTGTAAAACAAAGACGAATCCGATAGGGTAAAATCTTGAATATTTAAGTGTTGTGTACAAAGCAAAACCCCAGAGAATCCTTATCTATGTTTAATATTCAGATAAATCCTCCTCTCTTTTTTTTTTACCTAATAATAGCTGCACCGTGGTTTATTTAATTTACTTGTACTTTGAAGTAGCATAAGAAATTGTTGGAGAACAAGCTGTATAGTTCCTATCGCAACCACAATGGGAATAATGTGATTAAATGCAATAGCATGAGCAGAAAACTGAAGTCTAGCATTGTTTAGTATTCAAAGACTCACATTCCCTAACCCCATACAAGGTGTATTACAGTTTATTGTGCCATTAATCATTTCTATTCACCCTAACCACAATATTATTACAAAATAGTGTTAGGAGAGATGCTCTAAAGGTGTTTTTGAAACTATGGGATAGCAGGCTGAGCAGAGAGAGAGGGAGACATATTCCAGAATGCCAACTAGAATTGGCTATAGAAAAATGTGATTTTCATAATGAAGACCTCGAAATGGGTTATTGAGAGCAAGGGAATGTACCTAATAATCAGGAGTGAAATCCAATGGTGGCTTGCCCCCCGGTTCGGACTGGTTCACAAGAACTGATTGTAAAATCGGTGGGAGGCCCAGTCCACCACCCCGGATGTCATCATCGGTGATCTGCGCATGTGCAGAAGCAAGGTGTATACACGAGAGAAGCGCCATCCCGTTGCAAACCAGTAGTAAAGGTAAGTAGAACCCACCTCTGATGAAATCTTACTGGTTCACACCGTTTCGGGTGAACCAGAAGTAAAAATATGATACAGTTTCGTCCGAACCAGTATTTCCGACGATCAGCTGTGCCGCGTGATTTATATTTTCTAGAAAGCTTTCTAGGAAATATAAATCATGCGGCACATTCATTTTTCTGTGTGAAGCATGCATTTGGTGTGCACTGCACATTCACACACAGCATGCATTTTGGCATGCACTATGCATGATTTGGCATGCACTGTGCATGGTTGTCATGCAGCGTGCATTTGGCGCACACAACACATGCAAAGGCAATGAACCCGTGGCAAACTGAGGAGGATTTCACCACTACTAATAATCGTTCAGTGAGTGTGATTCCAATTTAAAAACCAACAAAACTAGCAGAGATTTTAAAGGGTTTAAAATAATATTGTTGCGGTTTTTAAAACCATGCTATCAAACCTTGGCAAACGTATGTTGCTGAATATTGAAAGTAAAAAGTGGATTACGTAGAGAGTCTAGAACTGCCTTGGCAAACCCACGACAGATATGTCAAAGGTAACATGCTACAATGTTTTGGGTGACTTGCCAAAGTTCACCAACACCCAACAGCTATTCTTGACAGCCAGGGGTGGGTTCTAATTTTTTTTACTACCGGTTCTGTGGGCATGGCTTATTTTGTGGGCATGGCTTGGTGGGGGCAATGTGACTGGCTGGGTGTGGCCAACTTTTTTTTTTTCTTTTAAAAGCATTTTTTCTTCAAACTTAAGAGGTTGCAGAAAAAAATGCTTTCAAAAGCCTCTGACGATCAGGCAACTCAGCTGGGATCGCCAGAGGCTTTTAAAGGCATTTTTTTTCTCTACAACTTCTCCGGCCGAAGAGGTTGCAGAAAAAATGCTTTTAAAAGCCTCTGATGATTCCAGGTGAGCTGCACAATCATCAGAGGCTTTTTTTTTTTTTTTTTTTACTTTTAAAAGCATTTTTTTGGGCCGAAGAGGATGCAGAAAAAAATGCTTTTAAAAGTAAAAAAAAAAGCCTCTGATGAGGTGGGCGGGGTAAGCAACCAGGCTGGGGACCAGTTCGGGGGTGTGGCCAGCCAATGTTATTACAGGTTTTCCAAACTACTACAAATTTTTACTACCGGTTCTTGCAAACCAGTGCGAACTGGGAGCAACCCACTACTGTTGACAGCACACCCTGTTTTCATGTGATTTTTGCAGGCTGTGAAATTTTGTGAGAATAGGGTGTGATCTGATGTTGTGTAAGAGTGTTTGTGTTCTCGCGTGGCCTCTGAAGGCTCCAAAAATCATGTGAGAATTTATTTATTTATTATTTATTAATTAGACTTATATACCGCCCTTCTCCTTATGGACCCAGGGCGGTGAACAGCCGAATAAAAACCAGTACATAGAAGTTAAAATATTATAAAAACAAATATAAATTTGGCTGAAAATTTAAAACAAATAAATATTAAAAATGAATCAACTCTAAAAAACTCTAAAAGATTTTAAAATTAGAAGGGATCAGGCTAAGCTGGCAAGCTGAAAAAGATGTGTTTTTAAAGCCCGCCGGAAAGTCGGGAGGTCAGAAATTGTTCTTAACTCTGGAGGCAGATCGTTCCAGAGGGTAGGTGCTGCCACAGAGAAGGCTCTCCCCCTGGGGGTCGCCAGCCGGCATTGTCTGGCTGACGGCACCCTGAGGAGGCCCTCTCTGTGGGAGTGAACCGGCCGGTGGGAGGCAATTGGTGGCAGAAGGCGGTCCCGTAAGTACCCTGGTCCTAAGCCATGGAGCACTTTAAAGGTGATTACCAACACCTTGAAATAACCTGGAAGTCCACCGGCAGCCAATGCAGCTCACGCAGGAGAGGTGTCACATGAGAGCGCCCCGTCGTTCCCATAATCCCCCGCGCGGCCGCATTCTGTACCAGTTGGAGCCTCCGGATGCATCCCAAGGGGAACCCCATGTAGAGAGCATTACAGTAGTCCAGGCAAGATGTGACGAGCGCCTGAGTGACTGTGCGTAGGGAGTCCCGATCTAGAAAGGGCCGCAACTGGCGTATCAGGCGGACCTGATAGAAAGCCCCCCTGGCCACAGCTGTCATATGATCCTCTAAAGATCCTCTAAAGACAGCCGTGGGTCCAGGAGGACGCCCAAGTTGCGCACCCTTTCCGTGGAGGCACCCGAATGGGGTGTGCCTTTGTGTGGCTTTCTGAGGCTGCAGACATAGGGCGTGTCAAATTGTTCAACTTTAAATTTCCAAACATTAGGGGGTGCTCAAAAGTTGTGCCATGCCTTGGGGATTGTAAATATCTTTTGGTTACTTTAATATAATTTAGACGTCCTTGGTAAGTAACTACACAAATTTTATTTGTTGCTGAAGGACATTCTCCAAAGCTGCTTCAAATAATGAATGCCTCGTGTGATTCAGATTATGTTGTTCTCCCCCAATACAAATTAATTAACAGATACGTAGTTACAGAATTTACAGAATAACTGAGTTGGAAGGTATCAAGGGGGGATATCTTATTGTATCCTGGACAAATGGCTGATTATAGATATTTATAACCAAAATGTTGAAAACTATTTCTTCTCTATCTAGGGAAAATCAGAATGGGATCAGGAAGAGTTTAGTTTACTCTTGGCCAATAAACAGTATATAATTTCAATATTAGGAAGCATTTTACAATAAAAGCTTTCTATCTGGCCTGAAACATAGTATGTATGTATGTATGTGTGTGTGTGTGTGTGTGTGTATGTATATATGTGTGTGTGTGTGTGTGCCAGGTTTTTCCTATGTAACCAAGATCTATCTATCTATCTATCTATCTATCTATCTATCTATCTATCTATCTATCTATCTATCTATCTATCTATCTATTTATTATTTTATTTTCGTAGGTCTTTATGTGTATCTTTCTTTATGCCAGGAATTTTCCTACGTATATTAAGATGTTTCATGGCCTAATTTTCGGTGAAATCTCTATATCTATCTATCTATCTATCTATCTATCTATCTATCTATCTATCTATCTATCTATCTATCTATCTATCTATCTATCTATCTATCTCCTGGCTAAAGAGAAATACACATAAAATACACATAAAGCCTGTGAAAAGGAAAGAAAACAAAGACAAAAACCTTTACAGGGAGGATACATGAGGTGGGTGTGGCTAACTGAGGAAGCCTAATAAGGCCGATATAGATCTATATTAGTCTCCCAATAGGCAGCAAAGGGTCTGCTGGCTGCTAGAAGAAAAAAAGCCTAGAAACTAGTGGATTGTGATTTCACTGAACTTGGATTTTCCTTGCAGGGAGAATGTACACATTTTGCTTGTCTACCCATTACAACACATCTCAATTCATCTACCTTATTACTGTTTATATTATTAATGAGAGAAACTATGGATTATGAATTCATGGTAGATTATGTTTTAATGTTCCCCAAACAGAATCATAATTGGTAAAAGAGCTTTTAGTATCAAGCTTCAGTGCACTGGAATGCACTCAAAAAAATGATTTTATAAATCACACACAGAGCTTAAATGGCATGCGATCATGACACAGCATTTTTTTTAATTGCTCGCAGCAATTTTTTTGTCTCTGTGTGGTAATTGTTTAAATGGATGGGATTGCACAATACCTATGTCTGGTTCAGGATTTCACCCTGCTTGTTTTACCTCTGGAAATCGTCCCCACCCTCCTGAGACCCCAGATTACATTCTACCACAATTATATCAGTTTACCTACAATTCATCAATTCCACTTATTGAAACTGGAAGAGTCTTTCTATTTCTCCTTAAGGTGTAAATTTTGGGCCCCACAGAAATGGAAAATAGGTGTTGTGGGAAGCCACTCCCCCACTCCCAGAATAAATATTTCTTGATGAATTTGAAATATTTTTTGAGAAATATTTTTAGAAGGCAGGATAAAATATTTTCCCTAAAAGAGAAATGAAAAATCTTAACGGAGAGAGAAACTCCCTTTCTTTAGCTCCCCCCCCCCAGCAGATATTTTGTGCCCAATTGGAAAGATTGGGCCAGCCTATCTACAAAACAAAAGATCTTCAGCTCCAGGATGATGAGGTTAAGACATGACCCTTCAGGACATAATAGGACCAACCCACTACCATTTATCAGAAGATGCAGAGTGTCAGGCCTGGAAGGCATATTTTGCATTGGATCTTCAGGCCTGCCACGATTCCTAGTATGGAAAACTGGGAGGGGGGATTGTATGGAGCATGGGTGATATATAGTCATAATAACATTCCTTTCTCAGAGGGGCAAGGTCATCTTGCCCTGCACCTGGAGGGATGTGACTGGGAGGCATCTCCAGTTGGGATGCTGCATTGATTGGGCCATGTAATGGATATGTGGGTGCTGGGCAGAGACTTGGATTTTACTTTGGATAGGGAAAATTTGGAAGCTTTCAGATTTGGGTTTTCCCAGATGTGCCAATATGACAGCTCTAATAAAATGGAACTTTGAGGAACTTAAAGCCTCATTGTGGGTGTTACATGGAACTCGGACACAGAGCTTACTACACTGTGCAATCCCCTAAGAACATTGCATAACCCTCAGATACCTCAACCAAATTTAGCTCAGAAAAACACCTAAGATTTGTACTTTGCCTATAGAACCAGCGATGACCCCCTACATAACCCCTAAATGGCCCCATGGGAGTCTGACAACAGCCAATATAATACATGTTGTTGCACAGGAACAGGAAGCTCAAGTGCTAAACCCAAGAGAATGCTCGCTCTCAACTCCATGTGTTCAGCTGCCCAGAGCCACAAACCCATGTGGTTCTGCTTCATCATTAAGCCATCTTCCCAATCAGCCTCCAGCCTCCATTTCTCACATCTCCAGTGCCTTTCTCCCAGCTTGGACCTGGACCTGGATATTTCTTCCAACAGTGTGTAACATTATTAATATGTCTAAAGGATAACAAAAGTGTCACTTTTTTTTGTTTCCCCGCATAATGCATATAAATCATTAGATTGTGGATTCCAATTCCTACATAAATCACCAACAAATAGTTTTTCATTGTTGTTGTTGTTTTTTACATTACATAAAGAGGAAGTCACAGTGTCTGGCTATCTGGTTGAATATCTGTGGGATTGTACTGTTACAAGGTTGTTGTTTTTGTTTGTTTGTATGCTTTAAACACAACCACCACAGCTTAAAAGCATTTCTCTGTATCTTGTACTCTGAGATGTTAAGAGGACTACATTAAATCTCTTTGATATTTCTATCAGATTTTTTTTCCTTTAAAAATATCATGGTCATCCAGCTTACCTGTAGAACTTATTGAGACAGAAAAAAAAGCAGCATTATCTATCTTATAAATATATAAATGGATGTGTGTGTGTGTATGTGTGTATGGACCATGTTTTCCCAAAAATTAGACCCTGTCTTATATTTTTTTTGAACCCTGAAATAAGCGCTTGGCCTTATTGCCATGCACTCAAAAACCCAATTGGGCTTCTTATCTGGGGATGTCTTATTTTGGGAGAAACAGGGTTTGTATGTTCCAGCATAACTCTGAAACACCTTGAGCAATTTCAACCAAACTTGGTACACAGATGACTTACTCTTGGGGAAAAAAAAAAACTGTGGGCATAAGACACCCCTAACACCCTTCGGGATGAGTGTTCTGTTAAGGTAGAGCCTGTTGTGCCTTAAAATGGCTTCTAATGGACTGCCTTAAAATGGCTTCTACTGTGCAGTACAGTGGAGTTGCCATGGTAATGGCTTCACAGTACTCCACAAGGGGGCTCCCTCTGATAAGGGGGAAAATTCAACATACAAACAGGACCCAAATTAATACAACAAATAGAAGACTACGGAAAAGTAGCGGGACTAAAAATTAGTAAATTCAAAACAAAGGCAATAACGAAAAATTTCACTAAAAAACAGGAAAATGAACTGGAAGACAAAATGGGCATCCAAACAACCAAATAAAGTAATATATTTAGGAATTTAGCTATCAGCTAAGTGTTTGTCGATTAAAGAGGATAACTACACCAAACTACTAACACAAAAAAGGCAATTCAGAAGGTGCTTTTGTAACGATGGCGAAATAGATAAGATTAAAATATTTGTCAAATTGCAATATTGCAAAATGTGAGATTTTTTTTTTTCCTCTCGTTTAATCTCCCACCCACCTCTAATACATCCCCTGGAAGAGGACTCATTAAAAGCAGCTGAAACCGTGCCTGCTTCTAATACCATCTAATCTAATTATCTCATTTCATCTATATAAACGGGGCTCTGCTGTGTCTTAATTGCAAAGTGGTACATTTTCCCACCAAGTCCTCTTCTTCCCTTCCCTTTTGTTCCCTTATTTCTGGTTATACAGCCTTGATTTCTTTCCTGGGCCTGCTGTCTTTCTAAAAGCATCAGCGATCAACATTCTAATGGATGTGAATATGGAATAAAATACAGAAGGCAAAAATTCCAACAATGTTAACTGCTTTGATGGCATAGACATGGTATCCAAGTTTGGAATCCAGAGTAAAAATGATGTTAAAAGCGTTTTTCACTTGATATTCAGGATCCTCTTCCCTTCTCAACTTCAAGCAGCAAAATTTGTTGCATTTCTAATAGGACTGGGGCTGCATCAGCATTAGTTTAACTACAATATTTATGAATGCATGTACGTACATACATACATACATAAATATGTATGTATGCATGTATTTATTTATTTATTTATTTATTTATTTATTTATTTAACAACAAATAAGAAAATAAGTAACAAAGTAGACACAGACATGGACACATGAAATTTTTTGACTAACTACCCTGTTTCCCCCAAAAAAGACATCCCCTGATAATAAGCCCAATTGGGCTTTTGACTGCATGTGCTAAAATAAGCCTCCCCCCTGAAAATAAGCCCTCCATGAAAATATTTAAATGCCCGGGCAACTGGTCCCCGCCATTTCCTCTGGTTTCCTCCATGTGCCCCAAAATAATAAGACCTCCCCAAAAATAAGGCCAATCACTTATTTCAGGGTTCAAAAAATATAAGACAGGGTCTTATTTTCAAGGAAACACGGTAATATAGTTAGTCCTTGAGTTTCAAACACATTTAGCATTTCCATCATAAATCAGTTAGGTTGTAAAATGAATCACTGAAAGTCCAGATCTGATTTTATTACTGTTTTTTACTATGATTGGGGAATTATGTTCCCCATTCACACAGTTGTTAAGCACATCTGGCTTCTCCAATTGACTTTGGTTATTGGAAGATGGCTGTGAAGGTTACAAATCATGATTATGTGATCATAAGACACTACCATAATCATAAACATGAGCCAAGCACTTGCATTGTGATGGTTGGTTGTAACTTCAAGAACGGGTCATCATTCACTTTTTCCAATGCTGTTGTAAATTCAGACTGTTAAACAGTCGTAAATCAAGGACTACCGGTACATCTAACCTGTGGGACATAAACTACAGTATATGTGGCAAGTGTAACTAAACATATATCATTTCATCTCTTGGCACTCTAGTAGACTAAAGGCTGCTTTAGTCTAGAGCCTAAAACGTATGAAGAACAATTGCAGGAACTGGGCATGGCTAGTCTAGTGAAAAGAAGGATTAGGGGAGACATGATAACAGTCTTCCAATATCTCAGGGGCTGCCCCAAAGAAGAGGGAGTCAAGCTATTCTCCAAAGCACCTGTGGGCAGGACAAGAAGCAACGGATGGAAACTGATCAAGAAGAGATTCAACCTGGAAACAAGGAGAAATTTCCTGACAGTGAGAGCAATCAACCCATGGAACAGAAGTTGCCTTCAGAAGTTGTGGGAGCTTCATGACTGGAGGCTTTCAAGAAGAGACTGGACTGCCACCTATCAGAAATGGTGTAGGGTCTCCTGCTTGGGCGGGGGGTTGGACTGGATGACCTACAAGGTCCCTTCCACCTCTGTTCATCTGTAAGATGCCTTCAAGCACAATCTATCTAGATGCTGTAAGACCATTTCCCATCCTTGGAACTGAGATTTATAGCCAGATTGGGATCAGAATCCAAGTCTCAATTCTAGTTTAACAGTGAATGGTATTTTACACAATGGTATTAAAGTGAGTGGAATCATGGCTTCATTTTGGGTCAGTGTTCCTTAGAAAATAAGATAAACTTATCCTGAGCTTTTATGGAGTATCATACCTACACATCCTTAGATTACCAAGCTATCAGCAATGCCCCAATGCATACAGTATAAGAAATAGCAGTTTTAGGTGCCAGCCTTTGAGCCTCTCTCGTTCTTAAGGTTCTCTAAAAGATACAGGAAACACACAAAGCACCAGAAAGCAGCTTAAAGAACGAAAACTTCAAGCAGATTAATAGAGTTGGAAGGGACCTTATAGGTCATCTAGTCCAACCCCTCCCTCAAGAAGGAGACCCTAAACCAATGATGGCTAACCTTTTTGCCATCGCGTGCCAAAAGCAGGGGGAGTGCGGTGGGGTCACATGCACGCATGCCCACATCCATAATTCTATGTGCCCTGTCCCCCCGTGTTCCCTTCCGCTTTTGGCACGTGATGGTACGGTGGGCCCCGTAGGCCCGTTTTTTGCCCTCCCCAGGCTCCAGAGTCTTTCTAGGAGCCTGGGGAGGGCAAAAACAGCCTTCCCCACCCCCCCAGAGGCCCTCTGGAGGCCAGAAACAGTGTGTTTCCTGACTTCTGGTGGTCCCAGAAGGCCCCAAAATCAGCTGGCTGGCTCACACGTGTGTCAGAGCTGAGCTCACGTGCCCATCGATATGGCTCTGCATGCCACCTGTGGCACCCATGTCATAGGTTCGCCATCACGGCCCTATACCATTTCTGACAAATGGCAGCCCAATCTTTTCTTGAAAGTCTCAAGTGATGAAGCTGCCACAACTTCCGAAGGCAACTTCAGAATTGGTTGATTGTTCTCACTGTCAGAAAGTTCCTCCTCATTTCTAGGTTGAATCTCTCCTTGATCCCCTTCCATCCATTATTCCTTGTGTGGCCTTCAGGTGCTTTGGAAAATAGCTTGACACCCTCCCCTCTGGGGCAGCCCCTCCAATATTGGAAGACTGCTATCCTGTCTCCCCTGGTCCTTCTCTTCACTAGACTAGCCAAGTCCAGTTCCTGCAACTGTTCTTCGTATCAAAAAAGAAAAGAAAAAAACCACTTGTTTTTTTTTTTTCAATGGTGGCATTCACATACACAACCACACACAAGCTCTATTAATGCAAGCCTCCAACACCTTTCTACTTCAAGCAACAACACACCTTGACCTTATGAAAACAACAATTTGTAGACATATATAAAACATTTTTTTAAAAAAAGCACACACATTCTTTATTCTGGGGTCTCACAAAAGCGAAGAACATTGAATTAGCAGCAGGGAGCTATATTTTATAGTGTGTATGGCTGGCACGTGTGTGATTTACATACCAAGATCTGGGTCAAGATTGATTTTATTCCCTTGTAGTATTTTACAGAGGCTAGACTGCTATAAATTTCATTTTAGCGGGCTCTGGATTTAAATATTCACACCAAAAGAGAAGGGTACAAAAGCATGAGGCCTTCCATAAATTCAGCTCATTTGTGCTTATTTTCATTTTATTGTTGCTTTTGATAACAAAATTCTGGATCTTTCAGTTAGAGAATTACTCTCTTCTTTCAAAAGATAGAGGCAGCTTTGCAAGAAATACAGGGAAGGGATTGGCTAAGCGCCAATCAACTGCATTCTTGCGGTTTGAGTAGCCATGTTGTTGCAAACTTTATTTTTTTTTTCCTTTTCCTTCTTAAGTCGAGATGAAATCAGAAAGAAGTAATATCTGATGCCTATGAGGGAAATCAATATTATTATTATTTCCCGTATTGCTAATCTAGGGCTGGGGGGAAAATCCAGGGCTCAGAAAGCTGTTGAATTACTTAAGTCTGTCTAGGGAGTTTGTGGCAGGATCGACGTTAAATTGGGGCTTGCTGATATGCAGAGCTGCATTTTTTTAGCCATTCTGCTCTGATCTGCTGGAAGCGAGAAAACCAGTGGGAAATAAAACCACTGAGAAGGGCTGCCATTTTTAATAGGGGCACACAATGAAAAAGGACAGCCGCTCACAGCTAAATCAGAGAAGACAAATGGGACATTTCATTCATTAGGAATAAACTCTCTCTCTCTCTCTCTCTCTCTCTTTCTCTCTCTCTCTCTCTCTTTTTACAAAAAAGCTAAGCTGTCAGGCAAGGCAATGAATACGATCCACGCTAAAATGTTCGCATGCATGTTGATGTCTATGTGCACCACCTTTAGATCTCCAGCTTTGTCGATTTTCATTGATTCAACAAATCAGGGATTATCACAGAAGGACAAGGTGTCTTCATAAAGACCATAATGGACTTTATGGGGTATATGGCATTTAATGAAAAGAAGGACTAGAAGTGACATGATAGCAGTGTTCCAATATTTCAGGGGCTGCCCCAAAGAAGAGGGAGTCAAGCTACTCTCCAAAGCACCTGAAGGCAGGACAAGAAGCAACTGATGGAAACTAATCAAGGAGAGAAGCAACTTAGAACTAAGGAGAAATTTCCTGACAGAACAATTATTCAGTGGGAAAACGTGCCTCTAGAAGTTGTGAATGCTCCAACATTGGAAGTTTTTAAGAAGAGATTGGACAACCATTTGTCTGAAATGGTATAGGGTTTCCTGCCTAAGCAGGGGGGTTGACTAGAAGACCTCCAAGGCCCCTTCCATCTCTGTTATTCTATATTCTACTCTATATTGAGAGCTGCATTCCAAAAATAGTATAGGTTAGGGCCTATTTTTGGAGGAGATGATAGAGAAAATTAAGAGCTAATCTTAAACCTTTGCTTAAGACCTTAGTTTTAAACTTCTCAATGCCACCCAGAACCCCATAGACTTTATTGCAGGGGAGAAATTCAGCAGGTTCTGGAGAACTGGTAGCAGAAATTTTGAGTAGTTCGGAGAACCGGCAAATACCACCTTTGGCCGGCCCCAGAGCAGGGTGGGAATGGAGATTTTGCAATATCCTTCCCCCAGGAGTGGGGAGGGAATGGGGATTTTGCAGTATCCTTGCCTTGACACACCCACCAAGCCACACCCACCAAGCCACGCCCACAGAACCTGTAGTAAAAGAAATTGAATTCCACCACAGCTTTATTGTATGTAACTTGCCTTTGGAAAAAATGAAGTAATTTTGTAAGATGGTTGGAAATATCAGCTAAGGCTTTGGACAGTCGGATTTGTGTGTCTTATTCTGTTGATTGTCGACTGGAAGCTGCTAACTGTTTTCAACAGAGCTTTGAATTGTCAACAATGAATCTGATTAGAGAGACGGTACTGTAGCCTTCAAAACTCAGGCATTCAAATAAATGTAGATGCCTAATCACCACATTTATGAGCAGGGAAATGGGCAGGATGCTTTCTTCATGTGTGTTCAGAAAAAAAAGGAGAAACTGCTGGAATCTTCTCAGTGTGTGGCAGAGAAATAAATGCAACCCTTTAAAGCAATAGAGGAATGTAAGCTTAATGCACACATTTTAAAAACAAAGAAATAATAGTAAAAGTAAGACTCTTAGTTGTCCCTCTTTTTCCGAAGATGCCAAGATGGCTTAGTCTGATGATAATCAAGCCATGAGGTTGGGACAAAATGATGGGATTTACCCAAGATGTTAGGTCAGAATATGACTTGCTATCTATCTATGGCAAGGCAAGATACCATATTTTATTAAGAACTAGCTGGTAACCTGGCATTGACCAGGTATTTATAGACGTCAAAGCCTTTGTCTGACAGGGAGCCATTGAGAGGGGCCTTTCTTCCCCCTACTCCCATGCCAATCATCCCTGCCGTCTCCCTTTCCCCTCTCTGCACTCTTCTTTCCTGCCCTGTCTACGGTCCTGGCACTTAGCCCCAAATCCATCAGGTGCTTCCCCATTGCTCCACTGCAGGGTGAACATCACAGCTGCCTTTCCAGAGGAAGCTGCGAAGGAACTGACATCACAAACAATTTCTGCTCTAGGATGCTGCACTCTTTCTCCTTAACAGCCCAGGCTCTCCTGTCCCTCTCCCATGACATCACAAAGAATTACTGCTCAAGGATGCCACACTTGCTCTCCTTAATGGCCCAGGACACACAGACACACACACCAAGGGTGTCTTACGCACACGCACACACATGCACACACTGTATTTGTTTCCAGAGGGTAAGTCATCTGTGTACAAAGTTTGGTTGAAATTACTAGGCATGTTCCAGGGTTATGCTGGAACATACATACAAATATACATCATTTTATTTATTTATTTTTATATACATATATATGGATGGATGGATGGATGGATGGATGGATGGATGGATAGATAGGGAGGGAGATAGAGAGATAGAGAAATATAGATATAGATATAAATATAATAATAAGGTACAATAAGATAAGATAGAAGATAAGATAGAAGATTATTATTTTGAAAATTTTAAAAAAAGAAGAAAGAGAACCCTCTCCTTTCTGAGACTACAATTATATATAACTAGAGAGGGTTTAGAATGATGGAAAGAAAGGAAACTAACAGCAATCACTACCAGTAATTGCATCCTCTGGCACTTTTAATAAGAAGGGATTAAAAAAAAGAAAAAAAATTTCAAAGAAATTTTCAGACAATCTGAAGTTTCTTTTATGTTTAAGTTGAGGGCTATGACAAGCCTTTGTTGTTTGTTTGTGTTCAAATGCACCCCAGGATAACACAACTGTATTTATGGGGAGTATAAAAATGACCACCTGCCACCATCAATTGTGTCTATCACCACAAGCTAGGAGAGAATCCATTGCTCTGGAACCTTAAACACTCCATTGGTTTCAGGATTCGCTAACCTGCTCGGCCAGAAATTTTGCTGAGATGAAGCCAAGCAAACAGAATAGGGACACACAGTCTGAAATCTTGAAATGTGCTGAACATAACTACAGTGGGGTTTTTTTTCCTCTTCTTCTTTTCTTTCAGAGCCCAGCAGTGGAGAGCAGAGAAGAGCTGTGGTTCTGTAGATCACTTCAATAAAGCCAATGGTTGCTTGGCAACCCAATGGAGAAAGTTGCTAGGATGACCAGAGGCAAATTAATAGTTCTGCAGAAGTTGTCTAGAAGAGGGAATTTGGTGTGTGTCTTGCACCAATTAGGCCCCAGGCACCAAAGAGAACACAGCATTGCCACTATCCCTTTCTGGAAGGGCTTCTTATATTCAATTTTTTTTTTTTTTTAAATGAGGCATTAGTCAGAGGTCATAAATGGACAAATAGCTAGCAGGGAAGAATTGGAGGCAAGAGCAGATAAACTGAGGCTTTTTAGGATGCCAAAGAAGTTACTTTTAAGCAAGTCCTTAGAGTAGCATTTCTCAACCTCAGCAACTTCAAGATGTGTGGAATTCAGTTTCCAGAATTCCCTAGCCAGCATGCCAAGGTACAGAATTCTGGGAGTTGAAGTCTATATGGTCTTCAAGTAGCTGAGGTTGAGAAACAATGGTTTAGAGGAGAGACTTGGTGGAATTATTATAGAAAGGCAGCTTGATAAAGACAGAAACAGTTCTACAGGGTAGTTATTATGAAAAAAAAATCTTTGTACAAGATCTCCAATTCTTCAAGGGAGCTTGAGCCCTAAATTTGTTGCTTCTTCTGGGGGTGGAGAGAGAGAGAATGACACTCGGTCCCAGAATAGCAATAGTACTTAGACTTTATATACCACTTTCACAATCTTTTTACAGTCCTTTCTAAGCCGTTTACAGATTCAGCCTCTTGCCCTCAACAATCTGGATCCTCATTTTACCCACCTCGGAAAGATGGAAGGCTGAGTCAACCTTGAGCCTGGTGAGATTTGAACTGCCAAATTGCAGGCAGCTGGCAGTCAGCCAAAGTAACTTGCAATACTGCACTGTTAACTACTGCGCCACCACAGTTCTGTTAACTTTGAAAGCTCACTAAATGGACTGTTGTAAGTAGCAAGCTATAGCAATAACACTTAAGTCTTATATATCACTTCACAGCCCCCTCTAAGCAGTTTACAGAGTCAGCCTCTGGCCCACAACAATCTGGATCCTCATTTTACCCACCTCGGAAAAATGGAAGGCTGAGTCAACCTTGAGCCTGGTGAGATTTGAACTGCCAAATTGCAGGCAGCCGTCAGTCAGCAGAAGCAGCCTGCAGTACTGCACTCTAACCACTGCACCACCATGGCTCATTGCTCAAGAATGCAACAAAGCTGCAGAAAAGAACATAATAGCATACCCACCTTTAATCCTCATAATGCCCATGTATTAAATGGATATACACACAAAACTGTTATCATTTCATCCTGTAAACTGAAGATTAAAATAATGTAGGCAAGTTGCAGGGCTGGAATGCTGTTTAATTTCGTGTTTAATCAGCAGAACTATTGTGGCATTGGCTGATTAGGGCCAGCTTGAGTGTTGCTTGTTCAATTTTTCCTCATAATTGCAGGATATACTTTGCGGTGACAAAGGACCCCAAACTGTGGAATTCCAATATGCTATACATCAGGTTCTCCATTACAAGATGAGTTAGACATGGAGTCATTATAGTTTGCTTTCTTGCCTATCATTGATCGTGCCGTTCTTCCTGTTTCACAATTAATGCAAGTCAGCTGGATTGATCAATCTTCCGATGGGTTTGGGCCACAGTCAATACATCCTTATGACACTGTTTTACTGATCTGGATGTTTTATTGCTCAGCCTAAATATCTGTCAATCTATCTATCTACCTTGTTTCCCTGAAAATAGGACCTCCACTGATAATAAGCCCAATCGGGCTTTTGAGCGCATGCACTAAAATAAACCTCCCCCCGAAAATAAGCCCTACAAAAATATTTAAATGCAGAGCTGGAAATCAGGTAAGAGGGCAAGAGGAGCCCCATCTTGCTCCACACACCCCAAAATAATAAGACCTCCCCAAAAATAAGGTCACACACTTATTTTAAGGTTCAAACAAATATAACACAGGGTCTTATTTTCGGGGAAACACAATATCTGTCTGTCTGTCTATCTATCTATCTATCTATCTATCTATCTATCTATCTATCTATCATCTATCTATCATCTATCTATCTATCTATCTATCTATCTATCTATCTATCTATCTATCTATCTATCTATCTATCTATCATGTATGTCTAATCTCTATGTCTAATTTCTATCTCTAATCTCTCTTTCTCTTCATTTCTCCTTCCTTCCTTCCTTCCTTTCCTTTCCTTCTTCCCTTTCCTTCCTTCCTTCCTTCCTTCCCTCCCTCCCTCCCTCCCTCTTTCTCTCTCTCTCTCTCTCCCTCTCTCTCTCTCTCTCTCTCTCTGTCCAAACTGGTAGCATTTCACCCCTGCTGAGAATCTCTATAGACATAAGGTTGGATTCACTAACATCGACCAGCTACATTGTGGTCTCTCTGTTTTGCTTTCACACAGTACATGGAATCAGTCATTGTGCTTTTTAACCCAATGTTTCTAGTTTAGCATCATAGGTGAATCAGGGCTCTGAATTTTTCCAACAAACTGTTAATAAATTACAGATCAGTGTGAGAGCACGTTGCCTTTCTGATTTTCTTATAATTCACATTAAGTTCTCCACCCCCCCACCTCAAAGTAGGAATATTACTTTCTTCCCCTCCAAGCAACCTAATAAATTTGGGACTTCAATGGGAATGAAAGAGCTCCCAGCAAAGTCAGTTGAAATTTGTTACCTTTGCATACGAGGTCAGCAGTATTTTAAAAAAGTGATTGGCATCAACTTTCTTGCTATGGTGCTCAAGTCAATCACAGGGCCAGACTGCAAATAAATAAAACTCCTTCGAGAATATGTGTTTGTGTGTCAGTGAAGAAAATGCAAAACAGCTCCATTCAATGTATGTGCTTGAAATAAAGGTCTGGTAGCTCAGACGATCCTTCAGCTATATTATAAAAAGTTGACCTCTTGGCTTCTGATGCTGGGCCATGTAATGGAATTTTAAACTCAGCCACAAGTGGGAACCATGGATGACCTGTCACACAATGAGAAAATGCCACGCGCTATTTGAAGGAGAAAGATTTCCAACGAAGTGAGGTCAGAATGCTGATGTTCCTTTCACCGCAACACTTCGCCACCATTACCACACACACACAGATCACACTGAGCACCAAAAGACAATCCTATTTAGTTCAGAACTTACAATGCTGTACGGTATGATTAGCCCAGTTATTATTTGTTATTAAAAAAAATGAGAAACGGTTCCAGTTGAATAGGGAAAAGCCAATTCCAAAGGTTTTGTGTTGACATTCCCCCTCCCCAAATTTGTATACTGATTATGATGGAAAGCAGATATTTGAAAGTCTAATTATTCTACCTTTGGAAATGCTTCTGTGTAACTCGAGGTAGATCTTGAATATAAAGAATCAGGAGGTCTTCCAGTCCAATCCGCTGATCAAGCAAGATACTCTATACCACTGTGGACAAATGGCTGTCCAATCCCTTCTTAAAATCTTCCAGTGTTGGAACATTCACAATGTCTGGAGGCAAGTTGTTCCACTGATTAATTGTCCTCACTGTCAGGAAATTTCTCCTTAGTTCTAGGTTGCTTCTCTCCTTGATAACCTTCATCCATTGCTTTTTATCTCTGTTTTTGTTTGTTTGTTTTAATTTAACTGAAATTTTCAGGGAGGACACAGTGCCCGAGCCCACTGTGACAACATTGCCAAGAAGGCATTAAGAGTTGTTAACCTAACCTTGCGTAGCTTCTTCTCTGGTAATATTGTACTACTAACTAGAGCATACAAAACATTTGCTAGACCAATGCTTGAATACAGCTCATCTGTCTGGAATCCGCACTGCATATCGGACATAAATACAATCGAGAGAGTCCAAAGTTATTTTATGAGAAGAGTCCTCCATTCCTCTATCCACAATAAAACACCTTATGCCACCAGACTCCAAATTTTGGGCTTAGATAACTTAGAACTACGTTGACTTCAGTCTGACCTAAGCATATTTACATAAAATTATCTGCCACAATGTCCTACCTGTCAATGACTACTTCAACTTCAGCCACAACAATACACAAGCAAATAATAGATACAAACTCAAGGTAAATTGCTCCAAACTCGATTGCAGAAAATATGACTTCAGTAATAGAGTGGTCAATGCCTGGAATGCACTATCTGACTCTGTGATTTCATCCCCAAACCCCCAAAACTTTAACCTAAGACTGTCTACTGTTGACCTCACCCCATTCCTAAGAGGTCTGTCAGGGGGGTGCATGAGTGCATCAGTGTGCCTACCGTCCCTGTCCTAATATTCTTTTACTTACTCTTTTCATGTATTCAAATTATGTATACACTTTTACCTGTTATCTTATATATGCTTGACAAATAAACTTATGATTGTGAGGTTCCAGTTTCCATATATAAACAAATGAAAAGACGTAGCTTGCAATTAATGATTTACACTTTTCAAGATACACCAAGGCCCATGAAATCAAAACTGCTTTAAAATCACAGGGATACCCTTGATTAGTTATCATCCATTGCTTCTTGTACTGTCTACAATAGGTTGACCTATTATAAACAGGTAAAATGAAAAAAAAGTATCTGCATAAGGGCATCTGATGAGCCCTGTCCTTCAGAATGAAAATAGCTGAGTTACAGAATAGTCTGCAAGTTTGGAATTATTTACTGTATCTAAAGTCAATATTTCTGCAAAGAAGAAAGGATCTTGGGTTGCAAAAATCGAGATGACCACTGAAGGGAGGAAAAGTGGAAAAATAAATAGCATGTTTCTTTCCCACACCTGGTAACCTTAACCAAAAAAAAAAAAAAAAAAAAAAAGTGATTTATAAATGTACAAATGGTTGTGATTCATAAATAAAATCCTCTTGCACATATTGTATCACCTGATTCCAGAGAGTAGCTTTATGAGGAAGACAAAAAATGTACATGCTTCCTAACCAAGTTAATTGACACAAATTTTCTCTGCTCCTTGCAGTGGCGGGTTTCAATTTTTTTTTACTACCGGTTCTGTGGGTGTGGCTTGGTGGGAGTGGCAGGGGAAGGGTAGTGTAAAATCTCCATTCCCTCCCAATCAGCTGGGACTTGGGAGGCAGAGAATAGATGGGGCGGGGGTGGGGTGCATGCAGAAGATGGGTGTGCATGCACCGGGGGCTATGTGTGCATGCACGAGGGACAGGAGGAGTGCAGGGGGTCATGCATGCATGGGCAGTGGGCAGGGGAGCACAAGGGGTCACACACGCATGCATGGGGGGATGGAGGAGCACGGGGGTCGTACGCACATGCACATCGGCTGGGGAGCATGGGGAGTTATGTGCATATGTGTGTGGGAGCATGGGGTCATGCACACATGTGTAGAGGGTGGGGCATGTGTGAGTGGTTGTGTACACATTGCATTATGGGTGCAGGTGCACGTGTTGTCATGTACGAGCGCTTTTGTTCTAGAACATAGAATAATAGAGTTGGAAGGAACCCTGGAGGTCTTCTAGTCCAAAGCAGGAGAACTTATAACATCTCAGATAAATATCCACTCTATCATTGAAGACCTCCAGTGATGGAGCAACCAAAACTTTGGAAAGCAAGCTGTTCCAATGACTTGACCATCAGAAAATGTCTCCTTGGTTATAGGTTGGGTTTCTCTTTGACTGTCTTCCACCCATTACTTCATGTCCTGCTCTCAGGTGCTTTGGAGAATAGATTAATCTGTGCTCTCTGTGACAGTCCCTCAAGTTCTGGAAGACTCACATATCACCCCCCTAATCCTTCTGTAGGAGTCCCTCAATCATTCATCGTATGGCTTAGTTTCTACAATCTCTTACTTCAACGTTCAAAGTTCAGTTTATTACAGTCGTAGACCAAGAGAACAGAACAAATGAAAACAGTGATTATCCAATTAAAAATTCTAGAAGAAAATAATAAATAATTGATAAAATCTATGATAAAATCCAGTCTGTCAGTTACACATGCTCTCACTATACTAAAATTACAATCCATAAACTGTGAGGCCCATAGTCGGTTTAATACTAAAAGGGAAAGAATAAATCTCTCAGGTTTAACCTCATTCTCAGGCTTAATATCCTGGGCAGTATAACACGTGGTGCTTGAAACCAGAAGTTTCTAAAAGCCTGGCTAACATGCAAAGCAGAAAATATTATTTTTTAAAAATAAAAATGACTCTAACCAAGGAATAATCATTAGAAGTTATGTGTCACTGAGAAGAAATGAAAATGGTGGTAATAGCTAAAAAGTTGCCAATTCCATTAGAGTAATATTTAAAATGCTCCTCGGGAGATTTAAATACAAGGCAGTTATACAGCTCAGAAACTTAAAAAAATAATGGTTATCATTATTACTACTAGTGCAAGTTCCTGCGTATCCAAACAGAGAAACTATTTAAAGACAATTGCAAACCAGAGGGTGATGTATATTCACTATATGCAATTAACTCAGTAAAACAGAAACCGCTGGCGAATGAGGAGGTTTGTGTGAAGATCAAAAGCTGGCTCTTGTTGAAAACTAGAGAAATCCCAACATGGTTGAGTTCATTCATTACACAAAAGACATCATGTGGCATTGTTGTATTATGCAAATCCAACAATTTGGCCATCTCAGTGGCTCAATTTGGCCTTTGCAGTGTAAAGGAACCACTTACCTCTTGGAGTTGTGAGTGCTTCATCACTGGAGGTTTATTATTATTATTATTATTATTATTATTATTATTATTATTTATTATTATTATTATTATTATTATTATTATTATTATTTATTATTATTATTATTATTATTATTATTATTATTATTATTTATTATTATTATTATTATTATTATTAATTTTAATTTTTGATTTATATGCTGCCCTTCTCTGGAGACTCAGGGCGGCTTACAATGCATTAAGCAATAGCCTTTATACTTTTGTATATATTTATACAAAGTCAGCTTATTGCCCCCACAAACTGGGTCCTCAATTTACCCACCTTAGAAAGGACGGAAGGCTGAGTCGACCTTGAGCCTGGCTAGGATTGAACTCACAGAATTAGAGGCAGCTGGATGTTAATTGCTGCCTTTAGTAGGAGGCATTAGCCCCCTACGCTACTCAGGCTCTCTACTAACTACTACTACTACTACTACTACTACTACTACTACTACTACACAATATAACAATACAAGACATACAACATTTATAAACACACTCTCTTTACAGCTATTGCATGATGATTTTCTTTGTTAGTCACAATTTCCCCTTCTTTCTCTTTGTATTATTCCGATGTACTACTTGTCCCCGACATTTTAATTACTATATATACAATATATTTCTCTCATTCATATCTATTTCCTATTTTTTATACTTTAACATATCCTTTCTATCTTTTTTAACATTTCTATCTTCCCCCCCTAATTTTCTTCTTCATTTTTCCTTCCCTCCAACCACTTATACCACTTGTGCCAAGTCTTACAGTATTCTGTATCCTCTTTTTCTTTAAGTTCTTTTGTCAGTTTGTCCATCTAGGTATATTCCAAGATTTTTTTTATTAACTCATCTTCAGATGGTACATTTTCTTTCTTCCAGTTCTGGGCATACGAGCGGCAGTTAAAATATGTAATAGTTTAGAAAAAGGAAAGATTGAACAACTGCCGTTTGTCTGGGATGGTATTGCTCTGACCTTAGATGCTTCCTTAGAAAGCATGAAGCAAAGTCTTAGTCACACAAAACCTCTTTTATTTTTATGATTGTAAATTACTTTCATTTACAGTCCGCAAGGCTTGATAAACAGTCTTTCAGAGGAAGGTTATCAACACCCACCTATCTCACATGGAACGCTGCCAGAGAGCTAATTTCCAGACACAGGGCAAGGCCAAACTTGGCACAGAGTCACTTGCAAATCTTGAATCGGCCAAGTGAACTAATTGCTTCCTGCAAAAGCTCACGCCCCTTTCACTCTTCTTTTATGTCTTATGGGAGGGGCCAATCATCTCCAAGCCTTACTCCCAAGTCGACTCTGTTTTCTTAATTGTTCTTGTCATCTGGCAGCTCTGTGCATGTGCACACTGGGAACAGACTCCTGCTGTTCTTCTGCCTCACTGATATCAGACTCCAGAGGCTGCACACAACTATTCAGATGGCCTTGGCCTCCTCTCTGCCTCCGATGCAGAGCCCTCATCCAAGCTTTCCCCAGCCCCCAGGACTGGCCCAAGTTCCTCCCCAATCTCCTCTCTGTCTGACTCTGCTGCCAGCTCTGCTGGTCACCGGCGGGCAACAATAGGTATAGAATAGGGGTTACAACCCTTGGGCTGTTTCACACTACCCAGCTGTGACCTATTCAAAACTGGACTGCATAATTGGTAGACTGGGGCACGTGTGCACATTTCAACTTACATGAGCAGCAGGCTGGTAACACTCATGCCAGTTGAGCTGCGCACAAGCACATCTGCCCTCCACTTGACACAGCCCCCCACTCCAGCCCCCTTCTTTCCCCCCACTCCAGCCAGGCCGCCAACCCATAAAGGGTGAGGACCACTGGTGTAGTCTCTCCTTCAGGGGGTTGGATTAGAAGACCTCCAAGGTTCTTTCCAGCCCTATGACTCTATGATAGCCAGCTGCCCAGGGTGCCACTCCCTAGGTTAGCCTCCCTCCATCTAGGACCCTGAAGCTGTGGGTCAAGGCAACTGCCACTCAAAGAACATCTTCCCTGGTGGAAACTCAAGTCTGAATCTGCTTGTTAGCATAAAAACACATTGTGTGTTCATCAGGCATGCTGTGCAAGAGTAACCTATCTTTGGCTTATTCAATAATGTTAAATCAATGAAGCCTTAGTACATTGTGTGAATCTCTGAAAACCGGAAAAGCTGCTGCTGGCAGTTCTGATAGGAGATGTGAAGGAACATGGCATTAATTGTAACACCCTTCCAATTTATAGTAAAACTTGGCAAAGCAGGTGGCAGCATTCATGAAAGAAGGTTTGTTAGGTGCTTATCAGTGGTGGGACTCAGCCAGTTCAGGTCGGTTCAGTTGAACCGGTAATTAAATTGCTAGTTGGCCTCTTCCCTTCCTACCTTGCCCCTTCCAGGAGTCCCCAGGTGCCCAATTTTGACTCCCAGGTAAGTGCAGGGAGGCCTCCTAGGCCCAAAATGGGGCACACAGGGGAGGGGCAGCGCATCTCCCCCCACAGCCTATTTTTGCTCCCGGGGAGGGCAGGAGGCCGAGTGCTGTCTATCACACCCCCTGGCCACGCCCCACATGGCCACGCCCACCCAGCCAGTCATTAGGGCAGAGAACCGGTTGTTAAATTATTTGAATCCCATCACTTGGTGGGAGTGGCAGGGGAAGGTTACTGCAAATCTCCATTCCCACTACACTCCAGAGAAAGGATATTGCAAAATCCTCATTCCCTCCCCACTCCAGGGGAAGGATACTGGAAAATGTCCATTCCGTCCCCGCTCCTGGGGGAAGGATATTGCAAAATAGCCATTCCCACCCCACTCTGAGGCCAGCCAGAGGTGATATTTGCCAGTTCTCCAAACTACTCAAAATTTCCGCTACCGTTTCTCCAGAACTGTCAGAACCTGCTGGATTTCACCCGTTACAATGAGAATAAAATACATTCCTGCTCACAACAGATTGGATCTACACTCAGAATGAGTTTGCATACCATGCAAATTCGGTTTGCTTTATTCTGATTTAGTGAGTGCCTGTGATTTACTCAACATATGGCCTTGTTGCAATTTAGGCAACTGTAACCATATATATTTCAGATGAAATAACCAAATTAAATATAACATTCCTTTAGGTAAATAAATAAATAAATAAATCTAGATTTCACCCATTGCATTGTTCTTCAGCCTGGATAATATATACAGAAGATCAGTCTTCAAATAATTCCTTCATTTTTTTAAAAAAAAATATGTTTGATCGGTTCACAAAGTTAAATTTCTCAGTCTATCATTAAACCCCTAAATATAGGTGCCCCAATTTTTCTGAAGTGCTGAGCAACCAAGAATTTGAAGAGACAATTAGAAGAACTTCAGTTCTCTCTCTCTCTCTCTCTCTCTCTCTCTCTCTCTCTCTCTCTCTCTCTCTCTCTCCCTCCCTCCCTCCCTCCCTCCCTCCCTCCCTCCCTCCCTCCCTCCCTGTCTCTCTCTCTTTAAGGGTGGTGGTGGAAAATTCAGGTCACATATTTTATTTATGTCAGTATTCTGAATTCCACCCTTTTCTCCATCTAGTTAAAGCAATTGAGCCATAGCAGATTAAAAAAAAAAAAAAAGTAATGATAAAATAAGACCTAGAAATGTAACAAGTAGAAATGAAGCGCTCTCTCTCTCTCTCTCTCTCTCTCTCTCTCCCACCCACCCCTTTAAAGAAGACTTTTATTTTTAAAAAATTAATATTCTGCTTCAACGTCTATTGCCAGCATGCCTGACTCCTGAAAGCTTCCAATTAGGAGGATATGCTGACAAAGCATTTAAATCATATAGGACATTTCAGAACAGAGATATAGAATCAGCCTCAGTACTGAGATACAATGGAATATATTCACTGAATTTTATAGCAATTTATAACAAAGAGATCTCCAGTGGGGAGCCAACGGAATCAAGACAGGCCATGGAATTGATTCACAATCCTTTTAATGTGCATCACATTCACAACATACAGGTGTCGTCCTTCAATAGTGCACTCACGCGCCCCGTCTTGCTTTTTTTTTTTTTTTTGACATATTTCTGATTGCACCAGTGCCCCAATTTTTAACGATTGCAACTGCAAGATTTTCAGTGAATTGCTCTTCTTGCAAAGTGTCAAGGCCAGCTCAATAATAACATAGAACAATCCAGCAACGGTTTGGTTCTTTGTTTGCTCACGTCAAATAGACAGAATCTTGCCAGACTAAATTCTTACTACTCTCATCCTGATGGATATAACCTGGGAGATTCTGGGGAAAGTCTATGAAGATTCTCAATCATCCAGATCAATGGTGGAATTCAATTTTTTTTTTTTTTTACTACCGGTTCTGTAGGCATGGCTTGGTGGGCATGGCTTGGTGGGCATGGCAGGGAAAGTATACTGCAAAATCCCCATTTCCATCCTACTCCAGGGGAAGGATACTGCAAAATCCCCATCCCCCCCCCCATTCCTGAGGGGAGGATATTGCAATATCTCCATTCCCACCCCACTCTGGGACCAGCCAGAGGTGGTATTTGCCAGTTCTCCGAAATGCTCAAAATTTCCGCTACCGGTTCTACAGAACCTGCTGGATTTCACCCCCGATCCAGATCATGGTTGCCCCAAAAGTGCTTTTCAAAAGGCAACTCGACTTTCTTATTATTTTTTTCCTACCTTTGAAAATATTTCACTTCTCTAAGAAGCTTCTGAACTGAAGAAGCTTCTTGGATTAGAATAGAACAGAACAGAACAGAACAGAACAGAACAGAACAGGATTTTTTTATTGGCCAAGTGTGATTGAATTGAAATGCTCTCAAGGGGAAAAATAACTATGAAAGTCCAGCTGCCTCTTGGAAAAAGCACCGGTGGGACATTCTGGGGAGTGGTTACCCTATTTCTCTTCCTCTTTCTCTTATTCAGCTCTGGACTGTGCTGTCTCTTGTCTATTCCTCACTCCTTATAGTGTGCTCCCTTCCCTGTACTCCATCACACCAGCAACACAACCTTTTAATATAAAACATAATAAAAAACTATCAACCAGGTGTCCCATTAATCACCCTGATAGGTATGTACCCTGTTTTCCCCAAAATAAAACATCCCCTGATAATAAGCCCAATCAGGCTTTTAAGTGAATGCACTAAAATAAGCCTCACCCCGAAAATAAACCCTCTCCAAAAATATTTAAACGCATGTGCAGCTGGTCCCTACCATTTCCTCTGGTTTCCTCCAAGCGCTCCAAAATAATAAGATCTTCCTGAAAATAAGGCCAAGCACTTATTTCAGGTTTCCAAAAAATGTGACAAGGGTCTTATTTTTGGAGAAACATGGTACCATTTTGGAGAGTGACAAAATTGCTCTCTAGCAGTTATTGCTACTGCTAAGCAAAGCAATATGAGTAAAACATGAGCACAGAGACAGACATATTTATATGGACACACATGTGTGTTGCAACACACAAGAATCAATTATTATTTAGCACATGTTGACTGAAAGCTCTGCAGTGATGCACGCTGTGTTCTATGAATCTACTTCATCAGTGACATATACTTCCTATGAATTTAACAATTGCATTCATTCACCCCTTAAGATAGAGGAGTGGGGAACTATGGCTCGACAGTGTGCAGCGGAAGCCAAAGAAAGTCAATGCAATCCTAAATTTCATTAACAGAAGCAGGGGTGGGTTCTACATACCTTTACTACTGGTTTGCAATGGGGCTGCACGTCCACATGCTTTGCTTACACACATGCACTTCTGTACATGCATAGAAGCTTCCGGATGACATCAGGGTTGGTGGGCGGAGCCTCTCACTGGTTTTACTACGGGTTCTATAGAACCGGTCAGAACTGGGGGCAACCCACCACTGAACAGAGGGATACAATCAAGAACAAGTGAGGTACTAATACCACTATACAAAGCCTTAGTAAGACCACACCTAGAGTACTGAATCCAGTTTTGGTCACCACACTATTAAAAAGATGTTGAGAAAAAGTGCAGAGAAGAGCAACCAGGATGATTAGAGGACTGGAGGCTAAAACATACGAAGAACAGTTGCAGGAACTGGGCATGGCTAGTCTAGTGAAGAGAAGGATCAGGGGAGACAGGATAGCAACCTTCCAATATTTGAGGGGTTGCCACAGAGAGGAAGGGGTCAAACTGTTTTCCAAAGCAACTGAAGGCCAGACAAGGAATAATGGATGGAAACTGAACACGGAGAGATTCAACCTGGAAATAAGGAGAAATTTTCTGACACTGAGAACAATCAACCAATGGAATAGATGTTGCCTTTGGAAGTTCTGGGAGCTTCATCACTGGAAGCTTTCAAGAAGAGACTGGACTGCCATCTGTCAGAAATGGTGCAGGTTCTCCTGCTTGGGTGAGGGGTTGGACTAGATGACCTACATGGTCCCTTCCAACTCTGTTAATCCGATTTACACAGTTCATTCAATCACTGTTCGAAGTTGCTACGGCGCTTCAAAAAGTGACTTGTGACCGTTTTTCACACGACGGTTGCAGCATCCTTACAGTCACAGGATCAAAATTCAGATGCTTGGCAAGGGGTTCATATTTATGACGGTGGCAATGTCCCAGGGATCACGTGATCTAAGATTAACTTAACGAGAGGGTTATTAATTTAACATTTGTAGTGATTCATTTAACAACTGTGGCAAGAAAAATCATAACATGGAACAAAACTCACTTAACTGTTTCACTTACCAAAATAAATTTGGGGCTGAACTGTGGTTGTAAGTTGAGGATTATCTGCATATACCGTGGAGCTTGATTCAGATCATTTTGGAGTATTTACTACCCAATTTTGTCAAAGGATATCTGTCAACTTATACCATGTGTTTAAGTACCAGCCTAAGAATCTATACACGTATGTCAAATAGTTGATCCTAGATAAGTGCATTCTGCATAGGGGATAATGGTAAAAATCTATGGGGCGTTTTCCCAGTGAAGTGGTGCTATTAATGCATTTTAAAGAGATTTATAGCACTACAGCACTTTAGTTACATTGATATAATTACATACAATAAAAAAAAATGTTGTTCACTTATTAAATCAGGACAGGTTATTTGCCAGATGAGCAATATAAAAATTTGCTTCAGTTACAGTGTTGAGAACTGCAAAGAGAGGCAAATTCTGATATAATTAAATTAAACACTACACAAAGATTTATATTCAGCATTAACCAAAACCTGTATTTTCTTCCACTTCACGAAACTGAGAAATGACAAAACAAAAGGGAGCCTAAAGATTAAATAATAATTATGACATGTTTTTTTTTCCTAAATTGTGCTTGTGTCTTTTAAAATAATGTTTTCGGCTGCATTTGCATACCAATCAAGACTGACAGAAAATTGGAACACAATCAAGATTGCTGCAAATGAAAGATTCAGAATGAAATTGAACTTAAATGTTATTGCTGGAAGAGACGCATATCTTGTAAACAAACATTTCCTTTTTCCAAACAGTATATCTGAGTTTTTTCTTCCCTCTCTTCTAGACAGAAGGAAATCTCAGCATTTGGAATAAAAACATCCAAGTTTGCAAATCAAACAGGTCTAAATCGTGTGGGTAATATAAAGGTAGTCCTTGACTTATGACCACAATGGAGCCCCTAAATTTCTGTTATTACGTGAGACATTTGTTAAGTGAGTTTTGCCCCATGTTATGACCTTCCTTGCCTAGTTGTTAAGTGAATCTCTGAAGCTGATAAGTTATTAACCCGGTTGTTAAGTGAATCTGTCTTCCCTATTGACTTTGCTTGGCTGAAAGGTGCAAAAGGGGTCCCATGATCTTGCGAAACTGCAACCGTCATAAATATGAATCAGTTGCCAGGGGCATGAATTTTGATCATGAGATCATGCTGCAAAGATTGCATATAACAAAGATGTTGAGACTCTAGAAGAATGCAGAGAAGGATGATTAGGGGACTGGAGGCTAAAACATATGATGAACAGTTGCAGAAACTGGGCCTGGCTAGTCTAGTGAAGAGAAGGACCAGGGGAGACAGGATAGCAGTCTTCCAATATTTGAAGGGCTGCCACAGAGAGGAGGGGGTCAAGCTATTCTCCAAAGCACCTGAAGGACAGAAAGGAATAATGGATGGAAACCAATAAATTCCATTCAACCTGGAAATAAGGAGAAATAATCTGACAGTGAGAACAATCAACCCATGGAACAGAAGTTGCCTTCGGAAGTTGTGGGAGCTTCATCACTGGAGGCTTTCAAGAAGAGACTGGACAGCCATTTGTCAGAGATGGTATAGGGTTTCCTGCTTGGGTGGCGGGGTTCGACTACAAGATGACCTACAAGGTCCCACAAGGTCCAACTCTGTTAATCTGTTAAACTTTGAAGGTTCACTAAATAAACAGATGTAAGTCGAGAACTACCTTTATAACTTTTTTTTTTTAATGGAAAGTTATCCTTTTATTAATGTCCTTACTGTTAAATGTTCAAACAATGTAAGTTTTACTTTGGAATTTCAGATAAACAGTTATTTTTCTTTTCAAGTTGTTTCAGTCCCAGATTTGCATCAATTCTTTCCATCCCATTGCATTTTACTCATTCATTCATTTTCCAAAATCCTAAAATAGTGTTAGTGTCATCTCTTGTGTGTGTGTGTGTGTGTGTGTGTGTGTGTGTGTAATAATCTTCTTTCTAATACAGGTGACGCCCTAAAGAACTATTTTCAAAATCAAACATTCTCTCCCCAAGAAACAGAAATGCAAGAGATAATAATGAAAGCAATTCTAATGGAATGAAATTATGGGAAAGTGAATTATTTTGGGTTAATGGAAACTGAATGAGAATATTAAAATTAGCGAGAGCCAATTTCCTATTTAAGACCAGGAAGCAGGAGAGTGTTCAGTTCTAGTCCTGCCTTGGGCTCAAGGCTAGCTGGGGGACCTTGGGCCAGTCCCTCTCTCTCAGCTCTAGGAAAGATTCTGCCCAATTTGGGCAGTTTCTGAGAATCAGACACAACTGAAGTAAAAAAAAAAAAGGGAATGTACAGTCATCCTTTTTTCACAGGGCCACTGAGAAGGATGTTGGAATCACCCATCTTTAAATAGGCAAGTTTCCCTTGAACTGAACTCAGATCTGTTGACTTTATGAACACATTTGTGTTGTTTTCTTGACAACAACAGAAAAGAGGTTGAAAGGAGAACAACTACTAATGCAATCTCTTGTTGGGATGAGAAACATTGTCCAGTGTTGAAGAAAACAGCACCTGTTTCCTGAATCTTTCTTTCCTTGACAATATTCTTTGAACTAATTTGTACAGTCTTCCCTTCTCTGCCCTTTCATACAGAGATATAATTTCAACAGATTGGAAAAGCAACTAAGTGCACTTAGGCCTATCTGTTAAATTCCTGAGGGGATGAAGAATGATGAAATTCATCCTGTAATTAAACCACATCTTTCTTTCAACCTCTCATTCTTCCTTCCCAACTCTCAATTCCTTTCATAACCCTTCTACCTCCCCCCTCAGATTGAGCACCCCCCTTTTTTTTGACTACAATCGATATCATGAGAGAGACATTATTTTTTGTCTCTCGGAGGTTTTGCTGGGAAACAGAGCTCCGTTGGCATTTTCAAACACTTATGCCCGAGATTGCGGAAAGATACCAATTGGCTGTGCTGGAATTAGGGATAGGGATTCATAACAAGTTGCCCACCACACACCTTTCAAGTTCTGGTCCTCAGCCAAGGGTGCAATAAAAGGATTGAAGTAGGAGACATTAAATATATTCCCTAATGCACCTAAATGTAAAGTGTAAAATGAGGATAGCCATGGAGAATCTCAGCCATCAATCTGCAGTCTACTCATATGTTCACTTGATCTATAAACCTTGTTGCTGTATAGAGTGGAATAATGGAGCAGGCAAGAACCCTCCATCCACAAGACTTCCAACTTAGTATTTTCCATTTATGAGGCCAATTTCCTTTTCATATCAGATACCATAGTACTTAATTTCATTTGCCTTCTGAGAAGACACCTGCCCGAGCCAGAAATGGATGAATTTTTAGCTATGGGGTAGTTTAGCTATGGGGCAGTTGAGCAGGATCTTCCAGGACTCAACCAGATATTGAAAATGAGCAACATGGTTTCCAGAATTTGCAGGAAACACTTTTGGTGGAAGCACGAATCACGTCAAAGACATTATTAATGTCTTTGATCTTCCAGGAAATGTCAATTGCTGAATGCAGAATGGAGGACAATCAATTGATTGGATTGCTAGGATAGGATAGGATCCTTTGAGTCTGGAAAAAAGACTCCAGGGATTGAAATATGTCATAAGTACAAAGGATGGGTGGGAGACTAGAAGGAGACATGGAGCTCGTCATAGAAAAAGCACTTTAAACTTTAAACCATAATGTGTCATTTTAAACCATAATGCAGTAACTTGTTTTTTTTCTCTTTTTTTGCGGGGGGGGGGGGGCTGCTGTGAAAAATCTAAGCCTTTCGGAGTGCAGACATGAATACAGAATAACAGAGCTAGTTTAACCCTCTGTGTTCAAGCATGAGATATCATTCCAGACAAATGGTTGTCCAAAACCTTTTCTTAAAAAGCACCCAATGTTGGAGCCTTCACAACTTCTGGAGGCAAGTTGTTCCACCAATTAATTGTTCTCACTGTCAGGAAATTTCTCCTTAGTTCTAAGTTACTTCTCTTCTTGATTCGTTTCCATCTCGTTGTTTCTTGTCTTGTCTTCAATGGATAAATGGATGTCCAGTTTCTTCTTGAAAACCTCCAATAATGGAGCACACACAACTTTTGGATGTAACTCATCCTGCTTTTCCTGCCCATGGGTGCTCAGAATAGTTTGACCTCCCCCCCACCCCCCACCCACTTCTCTGTAACAGTCCTTCAAATATTGGAAGACAGCTCTCACATTAGTCTTAGTCCTTCTCTTTGTAAGACTAGACCAGGGTTTGCAACCTTAAACACTCAAAGAACCATTTGGACCTGTTTCCCACTGTAAAGAAAACACCAGGAGCCACAAAACCTGAGTGGGTGTGGCCAACTTGATATCACTCACTCCTACACATCACATGACACACACCCCAAGCACACCTACCCATGTTTTGTGTCTCCCAGTGTTTTCTGTGGGAAACAGGTATCTCTCTCATCTCTCATCTCTCTCAGGCCAGCTGAGGAGTGACTGGAAGGGGAGGGTGAGGAGTGGGGCCAGCCAGAGGTGGGTTCAGCCAATAAGAAGCCACATCAGGGGGACAAAAGAGCCACATGTGGCTCCGGAGCCACAGGTTGCAGACACTCTGACTAGACTTTATTAAATACCTCTTGGCAGCTTGTAAGAGATTTGGGTGTCATCTTGCTTGGTATTTATGCTTTTTTATCTTACGTTTTTAAAATCTGTTCATTTGAGCTAATCATAAAGCTTAAAAGCCCTTTATTTAAATAGACCGTTCAGCATCTCTGGATCCAATAGAACCAATTCCCAGGGTATCCGAACACTGCCTTGGCACTTGGCAAAAGAGAAACTTACTAAAGAAAATTACACAGTATAAATATACAGACTAGGTTTTCCTTAACTTAACTAAAACTAACATGACACCCAGGGGTGTCAAACTCAAGGGTTCATTGAGGGCCGCATCAGGGCTGTGTTTGACCTCACTGGGGGGGGGGGACACATGACCAGGGTGGGCATGGCCAGGGCGGACATGGCCCGCTTGACGCCACTTGTGTCAGGGCTGCCTGTGGTGACCCAAGCATTATGCCAGTAAAAACCAGGTCCTGGGTTCTGTTTTTGGCTGTGACGGCCTCCTCCACCCACGGCACTCTTAAGCTCCATTTTCGCTGGCAGAGGCACTGTGGGCTGATCTGCTGTTTTCAGGGTGGCCCCCAGGCCAGCTCTAAACACCACACGGGCCGGATCTGGCCTGTGGGCCTTGAGTTTGACACCCCTGCTCTAACCAGTATGACCTCAGATATCTAAAGAGAACCTTGTTAGAGAGAGTAGATATTAACACAATGCCCACATTGTCCAAAAAAATTCATAGAAATTACATCTTGGAGATCTGGAACATATAAATGACCATTTTAGAATAGAATAGAATAGAATTTTTTTTTGGCCAAGTGTGATTGGACACACAAGGAATTTGTCTTGGTGCATATGCTCTCAGTGTAAACAAAATAAAAGACACGTTCATCAAGAATCACAAGGTACAACACTTAATGATAGTTATAGGGTACAAATAAGCAATCAGGAAGCAATATCAATATAAATCGTAAGGATACTAGCAACAAGGTTACAGTCATACAGTCTTAGGTAGAAGGAGATGGTTGGTGGGAATGATGAGAAGATTAACAATAGTGCAGATTTAGTAATTAGTTTGACAGTGTTGAGGGAATTATTTGTTTAGCAGAGTGATGGTGTTCGGGAAAAAACTGTCCTTGTGTCTAGTTGTTTTGGTGTGCAGTACTCTATAGTGTCATTTTAAGGGTAGGAGTTGAAACAGTTTATGTCCAGGATGCAAGGGGTCTGTAGATATTTTCTCAGCCCTCTTTTTGACTCTTGCAGTATACAGGTCCTCCATGGAAGGCAGGTTGGTAGCCATTGTTTTTTTCTGCAGTTCCAATTATCCTCTGAAGTCTGTGTCTGTCTTGTTGGGTTGCAGAGCTAAACCAACCTAGCAAGAACTAGGGCAGTGCCTGAATATAGCCGTTTCAAGACCGGTAGGATTCAGAAATGCAAGCCCCAATTTTTAGCCTGAGCAAAAATTATGAGATCAATAAGGAAATACCGAGAGTACACAGTTTTAGAGCAACAATATGTGGTTTTGACCCTGCACTCCGGAGATATTATTAAACATCAACAAAAATTAAGCAATTAATATGAAAAATGTTTTCACATAGCAAATGCTTTTATTATATTTTAATTTACTAGAAATACTTTCCGTGGTCTCCTGGGGGAGGAAGTACAATTTAAAATTGCTTACATCTTTCTTAAAAGCTGAAGCAAGCTCTTGCTTTTCATCTTCTGTAATCTTATTTAAAAAGTTGGCCCAAAATTGCTGACTTAGTGTAGCAAACAGATAATTATTCCACATAGCTCTTTCCAGAGGTTTTCTTTCCCTCCCGCCCAAAGTCCTTCTTCCTCTGGCATGGCTAATTGGGTCTATTCTCTTCATATTTTATTGCTTAATTTGAGAATGATTTACCCCAGTAAATAAAGCAGCAATATTGGGCACACCTGTCTAATAAGTATAATTAGGTTACCACTGATTCATTCAAGCTATTTGCAGGTTGGGAGGTGAAATAACCTAAAGAAATACTTTCAAGCAGGAGTAGTGGGAGCCCTACAATTAGTAAGGTTGCTATGTTTATCCAGATCCAGGTTGGATCTTAGTACGGAATATATTTATTCCATTTTCAGATGGCTTGTGTGTTTGAACATTTACAAAATAATTACTCCTGGTCAGTGTTGAAGTCCAATTTTTTTTATTACTAGTTCTGTGCGTGTGGTGTGGCTTGGTGGGCATGACTTGGTGGGCGTGGCAGGGGAAGGATACTGCAAAATCCCCATTCCCTCCCCACTCCTGGGGGAAGGATACTGCAAAATCCCCATTCCCACCCCACTCTGGGGCCAGCAGACGTAGTATTTACCAGTTCTCCAAACTTCTGCTACCAGTTCTCTGAACTGCTCAAAATTTCCGCTACTGGTTCTCCAGAACCTGTCAGAACCTGCTGGATTTCACCCCTAATTCGAACCATTGAACTGTCAAATTTTCGATCGACAAGCTCAGTGTCTTAGCCACTGAGCCACCGCATCCCTCTTAAATTCTACTTCCTTTTTTTTTCTTTTGATTCTTTCAGATTTGTAAACAAATTTGTGGGTCCTAAGCACTGTAACTATTTTACCTAATGGATAAGTCAGTTTTTGTCATGCATCTTCCTCCTTGGTCTATACTCTCACCCCCATTTATATCTGGTTATAAGTTAAACTACAAATTTGAAGTCTACATTCCTGTATATTTATATATTTATATACTGTATATATTTAGGGACAGATGTGACTGCAGAACAAACCATGCATTAACATTTTAATAGCCAGATCATAAGCACTCTCTAATGGCAAATACAAGTTGCCAGATTTGTGTTTCTACTAAATTAAACAAAGTCCCTCATTTCACATAGAAAAAAAAAGTCTTTTGAAACCATTTCATTTACAGCTTAAAGTAAACAACATTTAGAAGTTCTTTATCTGAAAAGATTGGCCAAGTTTTTGTTTTTTGTTTTAATTCCAAAATAGATGTTATGATTACTGTATCTTTTGCTGCTGAGTGACAGGAAGAGAGCTATTTTCTAGTTCCAATGATATATTGCAGGTCAACAGTCTTGACATTAATAAAATCAGACAAGTGACAATGGATTGATTGATAGACTAAGGAATAGATTGACACTGCTCTGTTCACGGAAGGAACTTCCATTCAGAGAAGGAAAATCTGAGACTTGGAAAGGTCCAAGATACTGTATTTTTCGGAGTATAAGACACTCTATGAGAAGCACCTATCTTTTTTGAGGAGGAAAACAAGAAAAAGAAATCTGTCTCTGCCTCCCAGCAATTTGCCTCCTTACAGCAAACAACCTGCTTTAGTTTCATTTTCATTTTCAGCACATCCTGATTAGCACAAAAAACCCAAATCTGTCTCCCAGCAATTTGCCTCCTTGCAGCAAACAGAGGCCCGCACAGCAATAGGCAATGGCAATCCCTGTAGCTTGAAACAACTGAGGGTCGGGAGGCCGATCCAACCCACAATCAATTGCTTGTGCTAATCAGGCTGTTCTGAAGCTGAAACTGGCTGTTGGCTGCTTGCTGCAAGGAGTTAAATTGCTGGGAGGCAGAGGCCAAAGGGCGGGGGCCAGCAGGTGGGCAGGGCTACATTTGATGTATAAGACTCACTCAAATTTTCACTCTCTTTTAGGGGGGAAAAAGTGTGTCTTATACTCCGAAAAAATATGGTAATTACTACTCCAAGAATTATGATTATGATATTAAATTTCCTACTTTACAGTTCAATGTCCATGATGAATTAATTATATACAAGTCATGTGAAATTTGAAATCCTTCCTCCAAGTCACTTACTGTACAACCCAGGTTAGAGGGTATGATCTAGGATAGAGCCAGTGGTGGAATTCAACCGGTTCGCACCACTTCGGGAGAACCGGTTGTTAACTTTCTGAGCAGTTTGGCAAACTGGTTCTTGGAGGAAATCATTAGAACAAAGAACTGGTTGTTAAATTACTTGAATCCCACCACTGGACAGAGCTACACACCAAGGATGTATGTGGTGTATATTTATTTTGTTTCATTTTTTAGATTATCCTGTCTTTATTATTTTGTAATATTAGCTTATTAGTTTGTAAAAAAAATACAAAAACAAACTCCAGATAGCAAAGATATAGAATACTCTTTCTTCTTCCTGTTTTCCCCACAATAATACTCCTGTGATAGTGACCCCTTACCCAAGGATTAGCCAGCAGTGGCTTCCACATATTCTTACCACTGGTTTGCTACGCATGTGCATGCATTCTTCTGCACATGCACCCAGCCTTCCACTCATGCACTTTGCTTGCACGCAAATCTTCCGTGCATGCATCCGGCCTCAAAAATGTGGCTAAACAGGATGGCATTTGACCAGGGCGGGAGACGGGGCAGGAGCGGGGGGGGGGGAACAGGGAAGCTCTCACAGTCGCTGCTACAGGTTCGTCTAAAAATGTCCGAACCGGCTGAATACCACCACTGGGTTAGTCCCATTGAAATGAAGGAGAAATTTTCTGACGGTCCAGGGGAATAGCTTGCCTTCAAAAGTTGTGCGTGCTTTTAAGACAAGACTGGATAGCCATTTGTCTGGAATTGTATAGGACAATGATGGCGAACCTTTTTCTGCACTGAGTGCCCAAACCGGAATGCACGTGCATGTGCGCGCATCAGATTTTCGGAAACCTGAAGACCAGCTGGCCGGTGCACACATGCCTATTTTTTGGCCATTTTTCAGACCCGAAATGGACCAAAAATGACCTGAAAAATGTCCTGTTTTGGGCCTTTTGGGGGGCTGTTTTCAGGCCGTTTTCCGGTACTCTGGTGGATGTAAAGATCAGATGGCTGGCTCACACATACACCCCAGAAACCAGAAGAGTAGCTGGTGATGGGGCACATGCCCACAGACAGGGCTCTGCATGTCACCTCTGGCACGCATGCCATAGGTTCACCATCACGGGTATAGGATTTCCTTCTTTAGCAGGGAGTTGGACTCGAAGACTTCCAAGACTCCTTCCGACTCTGTTATTCTGTTTTCTTATTGTCTCCCTGTGGTTAATAGGTTATGAAGAACCAAGTATGACGTTTGTATGTGTGTCTGCTACCTATCACTGATGTCTCTACATGCTAATTTCATGGAAACACAAGCAGGAAAGTGAGGGGGGGGCAACTGCACTCATTGTCTGTCTGGAGACACTGAGGGAGGGGAACTCCGTATGAACAAAATAAATAAAGCAATCACATTCACACTACGTGCTAAGTATGATATAATACTAACAACAGGTAAGTACCTTACCCATTGAACAGACAACATAACCAACAGCAGCCCACCACCATTTAATAGTATTGTTCTTCAGTCAGTATCCCTTGATGTTTTTAATTAAATAAGATAACCTCAAAATGAATCACAATCAATAACTGATGTTAGTATAAAGCTTTGCCAGTCACACATGTAGTATATATACAGTACACATATAATAGTATGGCAGTGGTGGGTTGCCCCCGGTTTGCGCCAGTTCTATAGAATTGGTAGTAAAACTGGCGGGAGGCTCCGCCCACCGACCCTGATGTCATCAGAACGCTTCTGCGCAGAAGAATGCGCACGTGTGCGGCCCCGTTATGAACCAGTACTAAAGGTAAGTAGAACCCACCCCTGTAGTAGGGGCCAGTTGAGAAGCAGTGGTTAATCATTTGGATTAGGAAGCCCATCCTTGGCTATGAAAGTGTGTGTGTGTGTGTGACTTTGCGTCCATGTTCCCACACAACTCACATCTCCCAAGTAGAAATTCCCAGAGGAAAGGTCAAATTGTCAAGCTGGAGACCACAATCACAGCTGCCATCTTGAGTTTTTGGATTCATTCCCTACAGACCAGTGGTGGATTTCAGAAAAAAATTACTACCAGTTCTGTGGGTGCCAAAGGCGCACGGAACATTGTTCCCTTCCCATCAAAGGTGGTCCCTATTATTCTACTTGCCTTTTTTACCTGCTTTTGAACTGCTAGGTTGGCAGAAGCTGGGACAAGGAATAGGAGCTCACCCCGTTACACGACATTAGGGATTCAAATTGCTGAACTGCCGAACTTTCGATCGACAAGCTCAGCATCTTAGCCACTGAGCCACCGCATCCCTCTAACTTGGACTGTAATAGGAAGTTAATACAGAATGACACAGTTAGAAGGGACCATGAAGGTCCTCTAGTCCAGCCACCTGCTCAAGTAGGAGAACCTCAGTAGTGGGTTTCAAAAATTTTTACTACCGGTTCTGTGTGTGTGGTTTGGTGGGCATGGCAGGGGAAGGATACTGTAAAATCTCCATTCCCACCCCACTCCAGGGGAAGGATACTGTAAAATCCCCATTTCCTCCCAATCATCTGGGACTTGGGAGGCAGAGAATAGATGGGGGTGGGGCTATTCAGAATTTTTACTACCGGTTCTCCAAATTACTCAAAATTTCTGCTACCGGTTCTCCAGAACTGGTCAGAACCTGCTGAAACCCACCTCTGCTTCAGACACTTCCACTCACAAAATGGTTATTGTGGTGGAAAGAGTTAGATTGCTTTGAACTCCTGGCAGAGAAACGAGACAAACCTTAAGAACCAATGAAGAAACACACATTCATGGATTTGTGTGAAAGTTTTTGAAAGCTGGAATGCAGAGAGGTGAAAAAAGAAGGGGAAAAAAAACCAAGAATGAAACTTCTTTGTATTCAAGCTTTAGGACTATAAAAAAGAAAGCAGCAAGGAATATATCTGAAATAGCCTAGAAGTGAAATTTAGGGGGGAAAATAATATGAAAACCATTTATCATATATGGTTAGCTGCCCCGAAGGTTCTCCAAAACTATTTTTTGCAAATAAATGAAACCATCTGACCATGTCGGAACACTGTTTAAGAAACTGAAGGATGTAGGGCCTTTTCCTATTGTGTTTCGGACCAGATACGGTTATTTTTCAGCCGTGCTTTTATCTCTGGCTAGAAAACTGGCTTCCACACACTAAATTTGAAAAGGTCTATTAATCTCATCTTACGTTCATCGAATTATGGATGGAGGCACTTTAAAAGTGATTTATGTTTTCTCTTGGATATCGCAACACTTTGCAGTTTTTTCCCCCCCTCCCTCTGAAATGATCAAATCTTATACTTCAACCCTTGCCTGATAAATGTGACTTCCCTCCCCCCGGATGTGGGATTTATTACACACATGCATCCAACATGAAACATATTATATTTGCCAGACGGGTTATAACTGTCATGGTTATTGTTTTGTTATTGTTATTCATTGAGTTCCACAGTCTAGGTCAGAGGAGTCAAACACAAGACCTGAGGCCAGATCTGGCCTGCGGGGTGTTTAGATCTGGTCCAAGGGCCATCCTGGATCAGTGGTGATAAGCCTCAGATCCAGTGATCCAGCCTCTGCTAGTGCAAATGGAGCTTGTGAGGGCTCACACAGCCTTCCCGAGCTCCATTTTCTCTGGCAGAGAATTGCAGGAGGCTGTTGTAGTTGAAAATGGAGCTTGGGAGGGCCACATTCGACTTTCCCAAGCTCCGTTTTGCTGGCAGAGGGTTGCAGGAGGCTGTCACAGCCAAAAACGGAGCTTGGGAGGGCCACATGCGACTTTCCCAAGTTCCGTTTTGCTGGCAGAGGGTTGCAGGAGGCTGTTGCAGCCGAAAACGGAGCTTGGGAGGGTCACCTGCGATTCTCCCAAGCTCCATTTGTCTGGTAGAAGGTTGCAGGAGGCTGTCACAGCTGAAAACGGAGCTTGGGAGCCCTGGTAGAGCGCTCGGGCCGCCACAGGTGCCCCAACATGAGTGACGTTGACCCGGCCCTCCAAGGTCAAACACAACCCCGATGCAGCCCTCAATGAAATAAAGTTTGACACCCCTGGTCTAGGTAGTCCAGGGATATCCACACAGCTGGTCAGATTCAGTCAATGGAGAATTTGAGGCGGTGTTCATTTCTGAGTCTGATGCAAGGACAGGCGGTGTTTGACTTACCACCGTTCATTTACTGACCATTCAAAGTTATAAGAGCACTGGAAAAAAGTGTCTTAGAACAGTTTAACACAAGGAATTCTTTGGAATTCCTTGTGTGGATTCCTTGGCTCAAAGTCATTGGAAAATTTTATTTTGGTACTGTTCAGTTGCAAAGAAACCTAATTTATTTTTCAGTGTATAAGACACACCAAAAGTTCAAAGAGGTATGCAAGAAAACAAAAGTTTTTGCCCTCCCCAGGCCCCAGGAGCACTCTGCAGGCCTCCCAAAGCTTCTGTGCACCCTGTTTTTACGAAAAAGGGATCTGTTTTTTGCAAAAACAGGATCCGCGGGGCAGGGCTTTGCTCCCCTCCCCAAAATGGCTGTATTTGGTGTATAAGATGTACCAACATTTCCACCCTCTTTTAGGGGTGGAAAAGTGTGTCTTATACTCCAAAAAGTACAGTAGTTCACCCTGACAATGCACAACAGTTAAAAAAATAAATAAAACAGAATATCAAAAACCTATTGAAATGATCAGGTAAGATTTAAGAGGCTGAGCTTTGAAAGCTGTTCCTGTTTCTGTTCACACCAATAGGTCAGGCTTACTCAGTCCCCTCAAAATATTTTGAATTTTTAATTTCCCTCAGCTTTAAACACCACAACTGACCACAATGGATTACAGTAGGAATAACCAAGTGACTTTTTGCCTGCCTATTTCTACCCATATGTACAGTACTATATACGCTTTGTTCCTGATATTCATGTGTTAAACACAATAGCAAAACTGCATTATTTAATTTATGTAGGCATTTAGAATTTAAAATAGAATAGAGCTGGAAGGGAACTTGGAGGTCATCTAGTCCAGCCCCCTGCTCAAGAAGGAGACCCTATACCATTTCAGAGAAGTGACAGTTTAGTCTCTTCTTAAAAACCTCCAGTAATGGAGCACCCATGATTTCTGAAGGCAAGTTGTTCCAATGGTTAATTGTCCTTACTATTAGGAAATTTCTCCTTAATTCCAGGTTTCTTCTCTCTTTCATTAGTTTCCATCCATCGTTTCTTCTCCTGCCCTCTGGGGCTTAGGAGAATAATTTCACCCCCTCTTCTTTGGGCAGTTAAATTCCATATAAATGCTGCAACCTCTGATAACTTATACTTTAAAGGAATTCCTGCATTTACTGTAGCTACAAATGTTACAACGGTTGCAGGAATTGAATATGTCTAGTTTAATGAAAAGAAGGAGTAGGGATATGATGGCAAGTGTTTCCACATCTAAGGGGTTGCCATGAAGAGAGGGTCAACTTATTCTCCAAAGCACCTGAAGGTAGGACAAGAAGCAATGGATGGAAACTAATCAAGGAGAGAACTGTTAGGTTGGCAGAAGCTGGGACAAGGAACAGGAGCTCACCTGTTACGCACACTAGGGATTCGAACCGCTGAACTGCCGACCTTTCGATCAACAAGCTCAGTGTCTTATCCACCCTTATCCAACCTAGAACTAAGGAATAATTTCCTGACAGTGAGAACAATTTACTCAGTGGAACAACTTGACTCTAGAAGTTTTAGGTGCTCCATCACTGGAGGCTTTTAAGAAGAGACTGGGAAGCCACTTCCCTGGAGTGGTATAGGATCTCTTGCCTGAGAAGGAGGTTGGATTAGAAGATCTTCCTGGTTCCTCCCAACTCTATTATTCTGGGTTTTTTCCCTGTATTTTGGGGTGCTGTGGGTTAGACTGCATGGCAATTAGTCTAAAATGGTTGTCAAAGACACAGGCCAGTCAATCTCTAATGAGATTTAGGAAGCATCATTTAAAATGCGAAATCACTTCTTTCCGTCCCAGCTTGAATGGTTATCAGTTGGAGAGCAACAATTGCTTTGTGGCTATATTCCTCATATCCTCCAGGAGATAGAAGAACATCACACACAAAATTTATATTTCTGAATTTTTTTTAGCAATTTTAAAGTTTTTTTTTTTTTCATTCCTTCTGAGGAAAGGCTATTTCATCCAATGCTGCACATTACAATAACTCAGCTATGCAGAAGAAATTCCCAAACAGAATGTAATACTCATCTAAACTGCTGGTTTTCCTAGCCAATGGTGCCAGCATCTTACCCTTGCTTATTGTACTCACAAGCCAAGAATGTTGGAGAACAGCTGCTACATCATTTGGGTTAAAGTCTGCCCAAGTATCTCTGTAGACAAGTTTTTTTTTTTTTTTTGAGTAAAATGAGTGAAATTGGGAGTGCATCTTTCATTTGCTTTCGCTGCATTGCTGATGGGCAAAGAAAAGCTTTCAAGTTTTTAACGGAAAAAGTATGTTGTTAAAAAAGGGATCTGGTGGCTTGGTGGATAAGACGCTGTGCTTGTCGATCAAAAGATTGGCAGTTCAGCAATTCGAATCCCTAGTGCCGCATAATGGGGTGAGCTCCCGTGACTTGTCCCAGCTTCTGCCAACCTAGGAGTTCGAAAGCAAGTAAAAAATGCAAGTAGAAAAATACTTTGGTGGGAAGGGAACAGCATTCTGTGCGCCTTTGGCATTTAGTCATGCTGGCCACATGACCACGGAGACCTCTTCGGACAGTGCTGGCTCTTCGGCTTTGAAATGGAGATGAGCACTGCCCCCTATGGTCGGGAATGACTAGCACATATGTGCGAGGGGAACCTTTACCTTTACCTTAGGATGTTAAATCAAAATGGTTCTGTCCCGTGTACAATGTCAGGCTTTACGGAGTGACATTCCTTGTCATGAACAAACAGAGCCTGGTCAGGGAAAGCTATCAGATACACAGTCTGCCATAACTGAGTTAAGGTTCATGTGGCAAGTTCCGGTGAAGTTGTTATTAATGCATTTTATTTCACAGAAATCATCCGTTCTGTGGTTGTTTTTTTATGTAAAGGAGGCATATCTTCTTCCTTGTGATGTCACTCACAACTTCTGTCATTGGCAAAACAGCACGTTAACTCTGACAAACAAGCCCCTTGATCAAAAATGGGTGTCAAGGTTCCAATAGATGCCCTAATCAACTCATGAGTCTTGAGCCAAGTTTCAAAAGAAATTCAGTTATCTACTTGGACCAACATTTCGGCATCTACTCAAGTAAAGTCAATTCTGCCGCACGTAAGTTATGGCTCAACTTTGACCCTGTTTCCCTCCTCTCAATCTGTGTCATAAATCACATCCTCCAATCGAGGCACTCCTGCAGGCTGTAGAAAACACGCCTCACAATCCATCTTTGGTAATCTGAGATCCAAGCTTGGAAGAAGGTATGTGTGGAATGTTCTCCACCCTTGCTGCCCATGGCAACTCGAGCGCAGACTAGGAGAGAAGCAACTTAGAACTAAGGAGGAATTTCCTGACCGTTAGAACAATGAATCAGTGGAACAACTTGCCTCCAGAAGTTGTAAATGCTCCAACACTGGAAGTTTTTAAGAAGAGGTTGGATAACCATTTGTCTGAAGTGGTGTAGGGTTTCCTGCCTAAGCAGGAGATTGGATTAGAAGACCTTCAAGGTCCCTTCCATCTCTGTTATTCTATTCTATGCTCTAGGACATTTGAAAACAATGAAAACCCACCCATAGGAACCATTTCAAGAACATTTTGGTACCTCCAAGTACAAAATACATTTGTCAACCTTGAAGCTGAATGGCCGAAGCCATCTTGGAGCTTCAGTGCTGCCACACTGGAACTGAGGAATAGGGAGGGGGAGATTAGAGATAGCTGGGGTTGTGTAGTCAAAATAAAATACTTTCTCTTTGGAACCAAGGACGTTCTCAAACCTGGCTGGAGGAAGGAGGAGTGATGTCACCAGACCAGTGGATGCTGCTTTGATTGGGTCATGTTTAGTTTAGTTGTTTAGTTTACTTTATTGTCATTGCACACGGAATGAAATTAAATGCCGTCTTTAGTGTGCATTATAACTATAAAAATAAAAACGCAAACAAACATCCTTTACATTCTATATAATTGAAATTGAAAACCTGATATTGCACTAGAATTCAGTATAGTTACTGCCCTGGGATAGAAGCTGTTTTTCAGCCTATTTGTCCTCGTTTTTATTATCCTGTACCATCTGCCAGATGGTAATAGTTCAAAAAAAAAAAAAAGGATGCCCAGGATGAGATGAATCTTTAAGGATGTTCTGAACTTTCTTAAGCCAATGGGAGCTATAAAACTCTTTGTGACGGTCCTTTTTTTTTTTTTTACTACCAGTTCTGCGGGTGTGGCTTGGTGGGCATGGCAGGGGAAGATACCGCAAAATCTCCATTCCCACCCCATCCATGGGAAGGATACTGCAAAATCCCCATTCCTTTCCCACTCCTGGGGAAAGATACTGCAAAATCCCCATTCCCTCCCCACTCCACTCCTGGGGTCAGACAGAGGTGGTATTTGCCGGTTCTCCGAACTAATCAACATTTCCGCTACTGGTTCTCCAGAACCTGTCAGAACCTGCTGGCTTTAACCCTGGGTTGAGGGGAAAACTTTTAATTAGGTTAAAACGGGGCCTGGTGGCTCAGCAGACTAAAGCATTGTGATTAACACCAGCTGTCTGCAATTACTGTAAGTTCGAATCTCACCAGGCTCAAGGTTGACTCAGCCTTCCATCCTTTCTAAGGTAGGTACATTGAGGACTCAGTTTGTGGGGCAATAAGTGGACTTTGTATAAATATACAAAAGTATGAAAGCTATTGCTTAACACATTGCAAGCCGCCCTGAGTCTTCAGAGAAGGGCGGCATACAAATCAAATTAAAAAAACAAAAACAAAACAAAAACAAAAAACCAAGAAGCCTTTCAGAGTTGGATATTTCCAATAAAGTTATTCTTTGAGGAATCCACTTGCCTCTTGAGGTTTAGGATCTATTACTTGGAACCCTGACAGCAGTAACACTTCCTGTTCTACCATTTATTCATTCATTTATTTATTTCGGAGCGACTACATTTGGTATTCTCGAACTCAGACAGCATCTGCTGATATTCGCACTGGCTCTAATAAAGATACAAAATTATTGTGGGTTTGACTTGCTTGGTGTTTTTGTTTTTCCCCCAGTCTTCCCTAATGGATGAGCAGAGCAATTCTCATATGCATCATTAGGAAGATGGGGGGGGGGGGGTGGAATCACAATGCAAAACTATTCACTCTTAGCAAGAGTTGGATTTTTGCTTGTTTGTATTCATTTCAGGTCCTCTTTGACACCGGAGTTTTATTTCTCTCTTGCTCCGCTGTCACTTCTGCAAATACAGAAGTCATAGTTGTACTTTAAGTGTGTATTATACAAACGGTTCACCTTCAAGCAGCTTCTCCTTGGATTCCTATCAAGCAAAACCATTTTTTTATAATGAAATAGGTCCTGCAGCATTTCCACAAACCCCCTTCCATTGCTTTTAAAGGCAGCAAAATGGCTCAGGATTCACAAAGCAAACAATAACACAAACCAACTAAACACACCTAATCAAGCATTTATTGATAAAAGGGAAGATAATTGGAATGTACAGGTAGTACTGTAAGACTTCTAAAGTCTTGTGATTATGATCTTAAGTCATTGCGGCTGTTACGTGGGTCATCAAATGACCACACTCAAATTTGCCTTTTTTTGCAGTGGTCAAGTGAAGTGAACGTAGCCGTTGTTAAGCAAATCCTTTTTATCCCGTAGGTCAGAGATGTTAAACTCGATTTCATCGAGGGCCACATCAGGGTAGTGTTTGACCTCGGGGGGCTCCCGAGCTACGTTTTTGGCTGCCACAGCCTCCTGCGACACAGGTGGGATTCAAAAATTTTAACTACTGGTTCTGTGGGCGTGGCTTGGTGGGCATGGTGTGGCTTGGTGGGTGTGGCAGGGGAAGGATACTGCAAAATCTCTATTCCCTCCCCACTCCAGGGGAAGAATATTGCAAAATCTCCATTCCCTCCCTACTCCAGGGGAAGGATAGTGCAAAATTCCCATTCCCTCCCTACTCCAGGGGAAGGATAGTGCAAAATCCCCATTCCCTCCCGATCAACTGGGATCATCTGGGAGGCAGAAAATAGATGGGGGCAGGGCCAGTCAGAGGTGGTATTTACTGCTTCTCCAAACTGATCAGAACCTGCTGGATACCACATCTGTCCTGCAACCCTCTGCCAACAAAAATGTACTTGGCCCTTCCGAGCTCTGTTTTTGCTGGCAGAGGCACCACGAGCCGGACCTTCACTGTTTCCAGGACAGCCCCACAGGCCAAATATAAGTACCCCATAGGCAGGATCCAACCCCTGGGCCTTGAGTTTGACGCCTTGCGTTTGACACCTGCCGTAGGCGATTTTTGCCTGAAAGGGGAAGTGAACACTGAAAAATGGCAAAAAAAAAAAAGGAGTCGTGGCCATGTGACCATAGGATACTACTGTGGACCGTAAAAATGAACTGGTTGCCTAGCACCTCACTGTGATCATGTGACCATAGGGGTGGGGCGTGAAGCTGTCAAAATTTTGAAATTGCATTGAGAGAACCTTTGGAGGGAATTCATTATAAATTGAAATGGTTGCTACTACACTGAGAGCATATGCACCAAAGACAAATTCCTTGTGTGTCCAATTACACTTGGCCAATACAGAATTCTATTCTATTCTATTCTATTCTATTCTATTCTATTCTATTCTATTCTATTCTATTCTATTCTATTCTATTCTATTCTACTGTACTCTACTGTACTCTACTGTACTCTACTCTATTGCCATTAAGGGAGGTCAACCTCAGTAACTTCAACCATCTCCCAATCCTATTTCTGTTATACTGTTTAACACGGGTCAGCAACCTGAAGCTCCAGAGCCACATGCAGCTCTTTGGGCCCTCTGCTATGGCTTCCTGTCAGGTGACCCCACCACAGGCTGGCCTCGCCCCTCACCCTCCCCTCCCAGTCACTCCTCACCTGGCCTGAGAAGGTAAGGGCAATGGCGGGGGATGGAGAAGCGGCCAGGGCAAAGACAGAGAAATACAGATAGAGGGGGAGAGGGAGGGAAAGAAAGAGGGGAGAGGGAGGGAGTGAATAGAGAGATATGTCAAAAGGGTTTTCTGGTTCCCGGTGTTTTTTAACAACCGGTTCTCTGGCCTAATGACTGGCTGTGTAGGCGTGGCTAGGGGGGGTGTCATGTGACTGGTGGAAGTGAGTGACATCAAGTTGACCATGCCCACCCAGATTTTGTGGCTACTGGTGTTTTCTTTTATGTGAGAAATGGGTCCAAATGGCTCTTTGAGTATTTAAGGTTGCAGACCCCTGCTGTAGAACATTTAAAAAAAATGGGAGGGGTGTTATAGGAAGAAAAATGGATCCAATGAGCTGAACTGCAAACTTAGAACCAAAATATCATAATATCTTCCTAAATGTACTTAAACATCAAACTGGATTATTCAGTCCCAAACCACACAGAACATTCATGATGATGATGATGATGATGATGATGATGATGATGATGATGATGATGATGTTAATGCAAACATGTTAAATTCAGTATCCATGAGTGCAAGGAATGGTTCCACCTCAACTATTGGCTTCAACAGAAGTTCAAAACTCAGCCTCCTATATCAACCCTGAAGCTAACCTGGCTGAAGCCATCTTGGAGCTTCAGTGCTGCTACACTGGAGTTGAGGGATAGGGAGAAGGGAATTAGAGATAGCTGGGGTTGTGTAGCCAAAATAAAATTGGTTCTCTTGGGAACAAGGAAGTCCTCACAGCTGGCCAGAGGAAGGAGGAGTGATGTCACCAAGCCTGTGGAGGCTGCCATGATTGGGCCGTGTAACTGATCATTTGAATTAGAGGGGAAATTTTTCACTTTTAATTACTGTATTTTTCAGAGTATAAGGCACACCAGAGTATAAAATGCAGCTTAGTTTTTGGGGAGGAAAATATGAAAAAAAAAATAAATCTGCCTACCAGGTCTTCATCTACTTGGGGATAAAAAACAGCTTCTAAGGCACAGCTGAGAGGAAGCAGCAATGAGAAAAGCAGGCAAAGGATTGGGGGGAGATCGCTTCACTCGGCTAGCGCCTAGTTAGGGCTGAAAAAAAGCTTCTAAAGAACAGCTGAGAGTCGGAGCGAAGCACGGAGACTGCTTCACTCACTAGCGCCTCCTTAAAGCACAGCGGAGAGTCGAGGGAGCAGGCAAAGCCAGGAAAATCACTCGCTAGTGCCTCGTTAGCCCCTCCTTAGGGCTGAAAAAAAGCTTAAAAAGGTACACTTGGAGTATAAGACACACCCAAATTTTCAGCCTCTTTTAGGGGGGAAAAAGGTGAGTCTTATACTCCGAAAAATATGGTAGGTGAAAACAAAGGGTCCCCTCAGAGCTGGTTTTCACCAGGTATGTGCTGGTCTGGCTTGAACCTCCTCTGTATACTGGGTTTTTAAAACGTTTTACATAATTGGATTTTAAAATTGTTTTCTAGCCTAATTATTTAATGTATTTTAAACAATTTTTAACTTTTATATGCTACTGTATTTTATCTTGGCTGCTCACCGCCCTGAGTCCCGTCTGGGAGTAGGGCGGTATACAAATTCGATTAATAAATAAATAAATAAATAAATATGATATTTCCACTAAAGCTATTCTTTGAGGACTCTACTTGCCTTGGAGTTGTTGCTTGCAATGGATTTATTACTTGGAACCCTGACATCCTAGATCCGTGATGGAGAACCTATGGCTCATGTGCCGGAAGTGGCATGCCCATTGCTCTTCCGGGTTCCAGCATGCACACATGCACTGGTCAGCTGGTCTTCATGCACATGGGAGCACCGGAAATCGGAAGAAGTGATCCCTGGCAGGCATGCACGCACCGGGAAGCTGAGCTTCTGGTTTCTGGTGTGTGCATGCCCACCGGTCACCTGGTCTTCCGGCTTTTGGTATGCACGTGCGTGCGAAGAACATCTGGGCAGCACGCATGTGCACACCAGGAACTGGAAGCTCAGTTTCCCCACGCGCACATGCCCACCAGGAAGCTTCTCTTCCTGTTTCCGATGCCGTCATCCCCCCCTCCCGTGCATGCACACACTCCCATTTCGGCACTCGGTGCCAAAAAGGTTCACCAACATTGTCCTAGATATTAGCTCCATATAATGCTTGATCATTTAAATAGGTCTTTGATATGCCATTTTTTCAAAATTGCTTTCAATTGGCAATATGGGATATGTTTCTTTGCAACCAAACAATACTACAAGTCAGTCAGTCCTAAAATAAATGCCTCGCTTAGCAACAGAAATCTTGGTTTCAACTGTGGTTGCAAGTCAAGGATTACCCATATATTTAAGTGTTTATTCGGTTCCTCCTTGCTGCTTCTTGCTATTGGTATCTGCAACTCTTTGCTGTGGCACTCATAGCTAGGAGTGCCCCTATCTGATTCTAGAAAAGTAGCACAACTTTTCATTAGATAAGGCTTGCTCCCACTGGAGGTCCTACAGCGGCTATACTATTACATATGGATGTGATTAGATGCTCCGGCTCGGCTCTCGTGCCAACCAGCCATGCTGTCTCCCGAGATTATCAGCGGATTTGATCAGAATCCTTTTAATATCTCATGACATTCCAACACACAGGTTTCCATTTAACTAAGTTCCAATTCAGTTTTCAGTGAAAAATAGCCCCAACTGTATCCAGGAACATCGTAACATGGGATTATATTCAACGGATAATGGCTTGAGCTCTGCACTGCTTCTGGGATTATAGACACCAATTCCATGCTCATAATGATAATTTTTTATCTATCATTTCCCCTTCCCTCCCTGATTAGAAGTACAGGGTACGTAGTACAGCCTATGCATAGTAATAAGCCTCTCCTGTTACTGTCTGTCAAATCCTGATACTGGGGGCTATGGATTTCAGTTGAGGAGGAAGACTGGGATCCTTGGTGGTTTCTGAGCTTAGTATTTTTCTTGTAGACATTTCAATACCCAACTAGATAACATCTTCATCACTGGTGGAAGGAAGTGGGAGAGGAGGAGGAGGAGGAGGAGGAGGAGGAAGACTGGGGTCCTTGGTGCTTTCTGAGCTTAATAGTTTTCTTGCAGATGTTTCATTACCCAATTAGATAACATCTTCATCACTGGTAGAAGGAAGTGGGATTTGTGGAGAAAGGGTGGGGGAGGAGGAGGAAGAGGAAGTGGAGGAGGAGGAGGAAGAAGACTGGGGTCCTTGGTGCTTTCTGAGCTTAATGGTTTTCTTGCAGGCATCTCATTACCCATCTACAGAACATCATCACTGCTAGAAGGAAGTGGGATTTGTGGAGAGGAGAAGCAGGAGGAGGAAGAGGAGGAGGAAAGATGGAAGCGTTTCCTGCACACCCATATCATCTTGCACTACTCTTTCTAATGTTTTCAGACACTTGAGGCATTTGAACAATTGGAGGGAAGACTCAGCGCTGTGACTAAGGGAGCCTCATGTTTGATTTACAGTCCGGACTTTCCCAACAGCTGACTGTTGATTTTTATGGGTTAGTCCATTCAAATTCATTCTTTAAATTTAGCAAGAAAACCCACTACTCTGGCACAGTATTATCCAAGTAAGGCAGGTTTTTCACCAATAACTACCTGAGTCTCTCTCTCTCTCTCTCTCCCTCCCTCCCTCCCTCCCTTCTCCTAAATGTGCCCATTAAGATGGCCTGACTTCCAAGATATATTTCAAATTTCTTGAGCATGCTCTGCTCCAGCACTAACAGTATTACTCAGCTAATGGCCTCTTTTATTTCCATATTTAAGGTCTGCACTTCTCGTTTTATAGATTGCACTCTATTGGCAGCAAGCTGAGCAGAGTGCGATGGATAAATCAAAAGGCTAGCCCTGTGATTTTAAAGTAGTTTTGGTTTGAGGGACCCTGCTACACCTTTAAAAATGTAAATCATTAATTGAAAGCTACATCTTTCCATTTGTTTATATATGGAAGCTGGAACCTCCCTGAGAACTTCGGTTAAACCAAAACAAACAAACAAACAAAAATAGAGATAAAAAGCAACGGATGAAGGTTATCAAGGAGAGAAGCAACCTAGAACAAAGGAGAAACTTTCCTATCAGTGAGGACAATTAACCAGTGGAACAGCTTGCCTCAGCAGTTGTGGGAGCTCCATCACTGGAGGCTTTGAAATAGAGACTGGGCAGCCACTGGTCTGGAATGGTATAGGCCTGTGATGGCGAACCTATGGCATGCATGCCACAGGTGGTACACAGACTCTCTCTGCAGGCACACCAGCCGTCGCCCCAGTCCAGCTGCACCATGCATGCATGCATGTCTCCCGCTGGCCAGCTGGTCTCAGGGTCCCTGCGGTGCATGCATGAGGGCAGGGTGCACACAGGAGACACCTGTTTACATGCATGACAGGGTGCAGATTGGTGCAGGAGGCTTTCCAGGTCCAAAATGGGGTACGGGAGGTGCTGCACACCCATGCCCTGTTTTGGCTTACAGGTTGGTGCAAGAGGTACAGGTTGGTCTCCCTGCACCCCGTTTTGAGCCTGGAAAGCCTCCTGCACCACCCTGCAAGTCAAAACGGGTGCAAGGGGGCCAGGACACATGTGTGGGAGATGCACGCACATGCTTGGGGGTGCGCACATTGCATTTTGGAGGTTCAGACACATGCAAGTGCTTTCGCACGCACGCACTTTGGAATCAAAAAAGTTAACCATCCCTTGCATAGGCTTTAAAACAGGAGGTTGGGCTAGAAGATCTCCAAAATTCCTTTCAATCTTGTTTTTCAGTGTTCCATAATACAATCCAATGTTGCAGTTCTATCCAGCTGACCAGAAATTCCCTATTTGACCTCTTATTACTGGTGATGAGGTGAAGATGGGAACTGGACAGTTCTTAAATATGATAAATAAAAATAAAATCAAATAAGATGAACAAACTACAATTTGTTAGGCCAAAAGTCTAGGTTACCTCAAAGGTATTGAAAATTGTATATTACATGAAAATCTATACTGCATGAGAAAACTCTTAAGGAAGAAAGGCTGTTGTGTTACAGTCATCATAGCTTGCCAAGACAATTTGGGGAATTCAGAAAATCATTACATAATAGGCTGTTTGACCCAATACTTAGGTTCACCATACAGGAACAATAGGATACATAGTCTGTTTCCAATTGACTATATGTAATCTGAGTCAGTCAGAATCGAACTCCTGTCATTAGCCTGCAATACTGCATTCTAACCACTGCATCACCACAGCTACAGTGCCACATACTGCCCATGGCAGCCTATGGTTTGCAAATGACTGCATTAGGTACAGAAAATGATTCACGCAACATACTATGCAGCGGTGGATTTCACATTATGTTACTGCTGTTTCACTGCGTGTGCGCATGCTCACTTTGTGTCTGCATACACCCTGTTTGTGCATGCACCTGCCTTCTGCACATGCACTCGCCCTCAAAAACGTGCCCAAAGAGGATGGCATAGAGGCAGGCCCGCCCGCGATTTCCAGTACAGGTTCGGATGAACTGATCCAAACCGGCTGAATACCACCTCTGATAGTATGCCATAAATTGAACTGGTTGTCTTTGGCTTGGCGTGTTGTACAACCATGTCACTACGGTTTATAAACCAACATTTATTTCAAGTGCAGAAGTCCAGCTAGCAGGTCAAATGGCTGGCCTTAGTCTTTTGTAGATGCTGATCTCATTGGGCTTGGCCAAAACAGATCTACGCACAGAGAGTTTGGGGGTGTGGGAGAGAATTCTGTTTACTGGAATAACCCCTTCCCTCTGACTTGGCAGTGGAAATCACCTGGCTGACATTTAATTTTATTTATATATATTTTAAAGAAGACTACAAAGCTAAATTTGGTTATATCCCTGTAAGAATTATACCTGCAAAGTGCCTGTATTAGATTACTGTTGAGAGGAACAAAGGTAACACCTGTTTTCTTTTCAAGGTACTAATGGTTTTGAAATGAGCATTGGCTTATTTTTTTTTCCCCTGAGGTTACAAACAGGAAATCAAAACCAAACACAGCAAAGAACAAAAGTGTACAGTAAAATAGCTAGCCAGAATATCTGTACTGAAGTTTGTGCCTGGATGATGATTCTGCTGTTTCTTTCTTTCCTTCCTTCCTTCCTTCCTTCCTTCCTTCCTTCCTTCCTTCCTTCCTTCCTTCCTTCCTTCCTTCTTCTCTTTCCTTTCCTTCTCTTCCCTTCTTCCTTCCTTCCTTTCCTTCCTTCCTTCCCCTTCCTTCCTCCCTCCCTCCCTCCCTCTCTTCCCTTCCCTTCCCCTTCCCTTCTTCCTTCCTCCCTCCCTCCCATCATCCTTCCTTCCCTCGACCCTTTTTTTTAATGCCATGTATTATTAGCACTAGGGTTAAAAAAACTTTGGCTGAAGATTAGCTGAGATTATTATATAGGTGAATCTATATTTATTACTGTGGAGCAGTGATGGCTATTCTTTTCCAAACCAAGTGTCCAAAGTGTGCCTGAACCCCCAAAATGCAATGCCTGTGCACCCTGCACGCATGCATGGCAGAGACTCAATTACAGCTTGCCGGTGAGAGGCGCACACAGATGTGCAGCAGAGCTGAACTGGGGCAATGGCTCGCGTGCCCACAGAGACGGTGCTGTGTGCCACCTGTGGGACAGGTGCCATAGATTTGTCATCCAGGCTATAGAGTATTTGATGTCAATGTACAAAGCAACAGGGCTAAAACACCATGATAAGACCTTTATTGTTAGATTATAGGACCGTGATGGCGAACCTATGGCATGGGTGCCACAGGTGGCACGTGGAGCCATATTGGTGGGCATGCAAGCTCAGCTCCGGCATGCATGTGTGCACCAGCCAGCTGATTTTTGGGCCTTCTGGGGCCACCAGAAGTCAGGAAACACACTGTTTTCAGCCTCCGGAGAGCCTCTGGGAGGTGGGGAAGACCATTTTTGCCCTCCCCAGGCTCCTAGAAAGGCTCTGGAGCCTGGGGAGAGCAAAAAACTGGCCTACTGTGCCATCACGTGCCAAAAGGGGGGGGGGAGCTTGGGGGGGCAGGGTGCATAGAATTATAGAATTATGGATGTGGGCACGCATGCATGTGACCCCCACCGCGCTCCCCTCTTTTGGCACGCGATGGCAAAAAAGTTAGCCATCACTGTTATAGGACCTCATCTATTCTACTACCTTCTTCTATTGATATCTTATATTACTTTGTTGTTTGTATGTACACTGAGAGTTTTTGCACTGGAGACAAATTCCTTCTATGTCCAATCACACTCAGCCAATAAAATACGTATTCCATATTCCATATTTTATTTTCCATGTACTATCCCTGAATATCTTCAGAATATAGACACAGTCCTACATAAAAGTGGGTTTATCTGATATCTTACTCATGAAGATGATGAAAGGAAGATTTCACAGAACATAGAAGAAGAGTTTCAAGGGAACTCAAAGATCTTCCAGTCCAACCTCCCTGCTTGAGGAAACCCTAGACCATTTCAGACAAATGGTTTCATAGCATCCCATTTCATTAACCCCCTAATAGTATGTATTAATCCCCTATTGTTTCACATCATTCCTTATTATGAATCCCTCTGCAAATGTTTACACCCAACGGTTGAATGAAAGTCCCATGTCCTTATGAACTAAAATTGCAATTGTTTTGCTATTAAGTGACTGATCTACAGAGATTTTTATGGAAGTTGTGAAATTTTGTACAAAACACAATAAATTCCCTCCACCACCCCCATTTATTCTTATTTTTACCCATTGTTATTTTAATGATCCAATTTATCCAAGTTCTGATTGTTCTTTTGGTTCATAACATTTGGTAAATAAAATCAACCTCCTAACTCACAGCAATGGAAACTTTAGTATTGTTTGTTCAGCAAAGCAGGAACTTCCCTAAAAGGGGCTAGGTTTTTGTTTTGTTTAGTTTTGTTTTTTAATTTCTTACCCTGGCTATTTTATTATACTTTTTGAGTTGATGTGCCACCCTTTAAAACAGAGTTTTCCTTGTAGGGTTTATAGCAGTCTAAAACGATTTCAAAACAACAGGAATAACAACTGAAAACACATTTTAAATAGGGTTTAAAAGTAACACTTTTTTATATATTTTAAAATATTCAAGCATACCAGCTCAAAGCAGCAGCATATTGATAGACCAGACATCTGGATGGATGGATGGATGGATGGATGGATGGATGGATGGATGGATGGATGACCTCAGGCTGGAAGGATAAGGAAGTTGGTGGTAGCAACATATGTAAAAATGTGTTTCTTCTGATACTGTCCTTCTTAAGCCACAAAACACATTTACAGGATTTTGAACAGGGACAGGAAACTGTCTTGTCCTTTTGGCAAAATAAATAAATAAATAAATATTTGGGTGAAACTGGGTTAGACCTTGGTGTCCCATTAATATTGGTGAGTAAATATCAACTCTCAGAAACTGGATGCTGCCTTCAGAAGCACCAGAAATGGTCAGGCAGGAAATGCCAGGTCCACAGGTGAAGATCCAATTAAATGGAATAACTGCTACTCAAGTCTATGCTGAAGAATCTTCTCAAACTAATGGTTAGCACCTGTTTGGAGTTAGATAATCAAATCAACTGAATTCAAGGGAGGTTGGACTAAGGCTGAAAAGGGCCTGGTGGCTCAGCAGACTAAAGCATTGTGATTAACATCAGCTGTCTGCAATTACTGTAAGTTCGAATCCCACCAGGCTCAAGGTTGACTCAGCCTTTCATCCTTTCTAAGGTAGGTCAATTGAGGACCCAGTTTGTGGGGGCAATAAGCTGATTTTGTATAAAAAATATACAAAAGTATGAAGTCTATTGCTTAACGCATTGTAAGCCTCCCCGAGTCTCCGGAGAAGGGCGGCATATAAATCATTAAAAAAAAAAAAAAAAAAAAAGGCTGCTTGTGGCTGCTTAGCCATTATTGGCTGATTCTTTTTTAATGCCAACCCCGGGTTCTGCCAATCCTTCTCCTATATGAAGTTTCACACATATAAAGACAGTTTTCTTTATTGCTAAATCATACATATTTATTGCTAAATCATACATATTCCACAGAGATGCCCACCATACAATAAAAACTAAACCATATGGAAAATGGCTGCAGGTTTTGGGTCTGGCTAGTCTAATGAAAAGAAGACTTAGGGGTAACATGATAGCAGTATTTCAGTGCTTGAGGGGCTGCCACAAAGAAGACGGGGGTCAAATTATTCTCCAAAGGACCAGAAGGCAGGACAAGAAACAATGGTTGGAATCTAATCAAAGAGAGAAGAAACCTGGAGTTAAAGAGAAACTTGCTAACAGTGAGGACAATTAACCAGTTGAACAGCTTGCTGGAAGGGACCTTGGAGGTCTTCTAGTCCAGCCCCCTCCTCAAGCAGAAGAACCTATACCATTTCAGACAAGCGACTGGCCAGTCTCTTCTTAAAAGCATCCAGTGATTAAGCACCCACAATTTCTGGAGGCCAGCTGTTCCATTGGTTAATTGTCCTCACTGTTAGGAAGTATCTCCCAGGTTGCTTCTCTCTTTGATTAGTTTCCAACCATTGTTCCTTGTCTTGCCTTCTGGTGCTTTGGAGAATAATTTGACCCCCTCTTCTTTGGGGCAGCCCCTCAAATACTAGAATAATGCTATGGTGTCATCCCTAATTCTTCTTTTCTTTAGACTAGCCAGACCCAAAACCTGCAGCCTTTCTTCCTATGACTGATGACTGTTTTTCACAGTTATGACCATGGCAACATTGCCATGGTCACATGATCAAAATTCAGACACTTGGCAACTGGCTCATATTTATGAAGGTTGCAGGGTACCGGACAATGGTGGGATTCAACTGGTTCGCTTCATTTTGGCTGAACTGGTTGTTAAATTGCTGGCTGGCCCCGCCCCTCCCTGCCCTGCCCCTTACAGAAGTCCTCAACACCCCGTTTTGGCTCCCAGGCAAGTGCAGAGAGGCCTACTAGGCCCAAAATGGGTTGTGGGCTGTGGGGTGTGTGGTGTGGGTCCCCCACGGCCCATTTTTGCTCCCAGGGGGGCTGCAGGGAGGCCTACTAGGCCCAAAATGGGATGCGGGGGGGCAGTACCCCATCACAGCCCATTTTTGCTCCCAAGGGGGTGCAGGAGGCCACGTGCTGCCTATCACACCCTCTGGCCATGCCCACCATGGCCACGCCCACCCAACCAGTCATTAGGGCAGAGAACCAGTTTTTAAATTATTTGAATCCCACCATTGGTCCCTGGGTCATGTGATCATCTTTTGCAACATTGCAAAAGATGGGAAGCAAGACTCACTTAACAACCTTGTTACTCACTTAACAACTGCAGTGATCCACTCAACAATTGTGGCAAGAAAAGTCATAACATGTAGCAGAATTCAATTAACAATAGTCGCAATTAAAAAAAGTCAATGGGGAAGCCAGATTCACCTAACAATTATGATACCCCTCTTCTTTGTGGCAGCCCCGCAATTGCTGGAACACTGCAATTGTGACACCCCTAATTCTTCTTTTCATTAAACTAGACATATCCAATTCCTGCAGCCGTTCTTCATGTGTTTTAGCCTCCAATCCCTTAATCATCTTTGTTGTTCTTCTCTGCACCTTTTCCAGAAGTCTCAATATCTTTTTTTATATGGTGATGACCAAAACTGGATGCAATGTTCCAAGTGTGGTCTTAGTAAGTCATTATTAAGCGATACTAACACTTTCACGTGATCTTGATTCTGTTAATGCAATCTAGGATTGCATTCAGTGGTAGGTTCCTCCTGGTTTGGTCCAGTTCGGCCGAGCCGGTAGCAGTGACAATATGACATCACCGAACCGGTTCTCTTTGTTTGGGAGCTGGGTCCTCCCACTCACCCCCACATTATTCTTACCTTTTATTTGGCCCCACCCTCAATCTATTCACTGCCTCCCGAATCCCAGCTGATTGGCTAGAAGGGGAAAAAAAACTGTTTAAACTTTTGTCGCGGGGCTTCAAAGGGCTGCCCTACAGCTGATCAACAGTAAAAGGCAGTGTGGTGATAGACCAGAGCGCTCCAAAAAGAAATGGGTAGACCGGAACGCTGCAATAACAATTGGGTAGACCGGTACAGCTTTGCAAGCAGTTAAAAGCCTGGTAGACCAGTACCTCTGCTAAATACTAAATAATTGTCACATGACCATCAAGCCACACCCACAAAATAAGCCATGCCCACAGAACCAGTAGTAAAAAAAATTTAGAACCCACCCGATTGCATTGGCTTTTTTTGACAGATGCAACACATCGCGGGCTCATATTTAGAATAGAATAGAAGAACAGAGTTGAAAGGGACTTTGAAGGTCTTCTAATCCAACCCCTTGCTTATTTAAGTTATTGTCCACTAGGACTCCAAGATCCCTTTCGCAGTTACTACCATTGAGCCAGATCTTCAATCTTCTGGTCCTCCAAACAACATATGGATTTAAAACCTGAACTGTTCCTATTGGATACCTTACCAGAGAAATTTATTAAAGAAAATGCATATTTGATTATACATATTATAACTTCAGCGAGGATAGTATTTGCGCAAAGATGGAAAGCAGAGAAAATCCCTACAGAGAAAGAAGTAATTAAGAAAATATTGGATTGTGCAGAAATGAATAGATTGACTTTGACAGTTAAAGAAAGAGAGGAATTGGAATATGCAAGTCTTGGTGTATTTGGGCCTTCTCCCGTGTAACATTGAGAGCACTTTGGCAACATTTCGGCAGAATCTCATCTGCCATCATCAGGATTGTGCAAGGGGTCTTTTGCAGCAACAAGCCTGATGATGAGATTCTGCCGAAACGTTGCCAAAGTGCTCTCAATCTTACATGGGAGAAGACCCAAATACACCAAAACGTGCATACCTTTACCCATGAAAATCTACGAAAACAAATGATAGATAGATAGATAGATAGATAGATAGATAGATAGATAGATAGATAGATAGATGTAGATGTAGATAGATATATAGATATAGATATAAATATAGATATATAATATTAAAATATGATAAATAGTGGAGGAGTAGGAAGAAGACACAAAAGATGTACTCAGATGATACACTGAATGATTGATTATGTATTGTATGTTTGTCTATATTTTTTTAAAAAAAAAATGTTTATAAAAAAAAATATTCTGGTCCTCCAAAGTTCTGACGTCCACCTTTAACAATAGCCAATTTGAGTAGATTCTTTCATTATTGTCATTTCAATATTTATTAAAAAGCATAAAACTATTTGGGTTTTTATTTAACTATAACAACACCAGTCATTATCAGGATGGGGGGGGAACCTCTCTCCCATTGTTCTCTCACTTTGCATCATCCCTTCCTCTTTTTCAGAAGAAGATGGGGAAGAAAGAAAGAGAAAAAAAAAGCAATCAAAAGGGACCCTCCTTAAGAATCAAGGGAAGCAGAGCTACATCCATCTCTATAATAGCACAATTTCCAATTCACGCTTCATTTTCATTAATGTTTCTGGCCATAAATTTTTAAGCATATGATAAAAAATTTCTGAAGCGGCATAAAACTAACATGAAGAAGGAGTTCATTAGCAACTGACCCTAATTAGAAATTCCCATATTAACTTTCCTTTCCTGGCTAGGCAGCACAGCGGGCTCCAAGTTGTGGAATCACACATCCTTTTATTCCTTTGCTGAGCCGGTTCTCCCACACCGACCCACCCCCTTGCTTATCCTGGTTTTTATTCTTTGTTTTGTTTTCTTGGCCCTTTTTTAAAAAAAAAAGCCAGGAGGGAGGGAGGGAACAACCATCTCAGCATTTCTCCCTGCTCCTGAATAAGTCAACAGAACAATCGTATCACGGCAGAGGCTGGCGTGCCACAAATTATCTCCGAGAAGCATAAGAAGTCTACCCGCACAACGGCTTTATTAATGATACCAGTTCATAAAAAAAAGGGAGGGGAAGGGGGAAAGTGCTGACTCCAGCTTTTTTTGCTAATGTTGGGTGATAAAAATGCTACTTCAGGATTCAGAAGGTTAAGTTCTAATGTGTATTTTGAATAGAGTGTGCTGAAATAATTGCCTCATAAAGCAAAGCATTGACCAGCCTGCTAATGTCTGTAAGAGTGCAAAACTCAGCAAAGAATGCCCAGCTTACTGGAAAAAATGCTGTGGGAGCTTCTTTCCTAGCTCCTCCCTTCCTCCTGTTAAGTTAACTTCGCCAAATGCATACATACCATACATATAAAACAATTGTGGGGGTGGGGGGAAAACAGAAAGAATTGAGACTCTTATCTGAACCCATCAGATGCTCGGCGCAAAATTATGCAGGTGCTTTCATGCCACGAGAAAGACGAAAGGTTCCAAAAAGTAAATAAAAATAAAAAAAGTAGAATAGAGCAATGGTGGGTTTCAAATATTCTTACTACCAGTTTGCCATGTGTGCGCATGCTCGCTTGACACATTCGCCTTCAACGTATGTGCCCAGCCTTTCACATATGCACTTTGCTCACGTGTGCGTCTTCTGTGCATGTGTCCAGCTTTGAAAATGTGGCTAAATAGGACGGTATTATGCAGGGGGTGGCAGGGAGCCAGGGGTGCCCCCACCAGTCGCCGCTACCAGTTCGCCCAAAACCGGTCTGAACTGGCTGAATATCACCTCTGGAATAGAGACATTTCCCTAAGTAAATAATAAATTACAAATACTGTATGTGATTATTTAGACAGGTCCCATGTATTGTTGGTTTTCAAAATCAGCAAACATTTGAACTTTTGAGCTTATGTAAAGGTAAAGGTTCCCCTCGCACATATGTGCTAGTCGTTCCCAACACTAGGGGGTGGTGCTCATCTCCGTTTCAAAGCCGAAGAGCCAGCGCTGTCCGAAGATTTCTCTGTGGTCATGGCCACAGAGGCCAGCATGACTAATGCCAAAGGTGCACAGAACGCTGTTCCCTTCCCAACAAAGGTGGTTCCTATTTTTCTACTTGCATTAATAATGGGAGCTCGCCCCGTTATGCGGCACTAGGGATTCGAACCACTGAACTGCCGACCTTTCGATCAATAAGTTCAGCATCTTAGCCACTGAGCCACAGCGTCCCTTTGACATCCAGGGCTTAAAATGTGTACGGATGACTGTATTCTTACCTCCCACAAAATCCTTTGTTTCATTCTTATTGGTGTATTGTGTGAACATTGGTGTGCATGGGTTTGTAGGGTTTATACAGGGTTTCTGTAGGGAAATGTGTGAATGGAGTCATTTGATTGAAATTAACAATAAGTGCAAAAGCAGCTTGTGAAAAGAGTAGGTTAGACAGAAAGAGATGCTTTCAATACTTGGTTGGCATTATAAGTAAAAAAAAGATACAGGAATGCCTGTGGATTTTTACCCTGCTAGTCCTTGTTGACTGGAGGGTGCTGCTCATCTCTATTTCAAGGCCAAGACATTTTCGGAGTGTCTCAAAAGTGCTTTTTCAGGAGGAAAGTGACTTTCTTGAGTTTTTTTTTTCCCTTGAAGACATTTTTTAAAAATTTGATTTATATGCCGCCCTTCTCTGAAGACTCAGGGCGGCTTACAATGTGTTAAGCAATAGCCTTCATACTTTTGTATATTTATACAAAGTCAGCTTATTGACCCCACAAACTGGGTCCTCAATTTACCTACCTTAGAAAGGATGGAAGGCTGAGTCACTTCTCATCCAAGAAGCTTCCACGACTTCTGACAGGATAGTGGGGAATGGAAGGATTTATCTTCCTTTCAGACAGCTGGTCATTTGCATTTTAGGGGGCCCTTGAAATTCTCGGTCGGAGAAAAGGAGTTGGAACAAAAAATAATGAGGGTTTGTAAAATGGATACTGGATAATATTTAGGCAAATAAATAAATAAAATAAAATGACGACAAGGGATATGTATATAAGAACAAAATAGTAATGCATGTTAAATAGTAATTATATTTGTTGTTATGTTAAAAATATGTATAGATATGATAAGACTGGGATGTAAAGCACGCACATGAGGGAAGCTATCCCGTCCTATACAATCACCGTGTTTTTGACGCAGCGTGCATGGCGTGCACGCTCACATGTTCGATTCTGGGTGAATCACTTGTTAAGTTGTGTGAAGCCCATCTCTGGTCCTGAACTTGTCTTCTGGGGTGTTGGCTATTCTTCTGCACTTAGTGTCCTCTGCAAATTTAATGAGTTCCCCTTCTATTCCATCATCTAAGTCATTTATGAAGATATTGAAGCCTACTGGGTCTTTTTGTGTGTTGTCTGAGAGAGAAGAAAGGGAGACTTTGCAGCCAAGGGAACGGAGCAGCCGTCATCTCAACTGATGGTAAAGGAGGAGCAGGCCTGGACTTAATTAAACGACAAGGGGTAATATGACAGCACCTTCTGGCACTTGAGTGGCTGTGAGAGAGAAGAGGGGGTCAATCTATTCTCCAAAGCATCAGGGAGCAGGACAAGAAGGGTGGAAGCTTGTTAAAGAGAGATTCCTTCTAGAACAGAGCTGTCAAACTCGTGGCCCATGGGCCAGATGCATCACACGCTAGCCACGCTCAAACCTGGTTTAGTGAAAGGGGGGGAAGTTGTGATATGTCACGTGACAATGCTGTGACAATGTATGCTTGACACCCCTGCTCTACAAGGAGAAATTTCCTGACATTAGAGAACAATTAATTGGTGGAATGTTTTGCCTAAGGTTGTGGCTCCATTCCCTGCGCCTGTGTTATCGGCAGGAGAGGACTCTGAAAGTGAAGGAAAGGAGTTGGCAAGGCCTCCCTGTCCAGGACCCTCCTCTCTGGCAATGCCTCCGGAGGACACCGAAGGCCAAGAGATAGGCCCGGGGGCAAGCACGTCCACACAGCCACAGGTGGACAGTAATGAGGAAGATGAGTCTTGGCTGGACCCTCGGCAGTGTCGCAGAGATAAGCGCGCGCAGCAGAGGAAGAGGCGTGCCAGGGATTAGACTGAGTCACTGGACCATACCCCACAGGGTATAAAAGGGGGTGTGTTGGCCGGTTTAGCTCTGTGACAAGCAAAAATGGAGACAGGACAAACCTCTTTTGTATTTACATGGACTTTTTTGCTTATCTAACCTGTGTTGGTGTTATTCCCGGACGTGAGTAAAGAATTCTTTGGCAGCCAGCCACTGGGTTGCTGCCAATTCTGATACCGGCTGTGGCTGAGTTCTTAACTGTTGCCTGTCTGTGGGAGTGCGTGTGTGAGATGGGGACAGAACACCTATGGAGTTCTTAGTACTCCATCACTGAAGGTTTTCAAGAAGACAGCCATTTGTCTGGAATAGTATAGGGTCTCCTGCTTAAGCAGGAGGTTGCATTAGATGACCTCGAAGGACTCTTCCAACCCATCAGGTGCATCATTCCAGCTGAGGAGTTACAGATAGACAGATAGCAGCTGACAAAGAACCTTCCTTTCCTAGTGCCAGCACAGACTGAGAACTTACCAAGTGAACATAACAGCTGACAACAACAGAAGCCAAAGTCTTCAGTCCCTAAATGGGGACTGAAGACTTTGGTGTACTCAAGTAACAAAGAAGCACAGAGTGCGTAACAGTTGAAATCAAATGTAGATGTCGGTATAAGCAGGGTTTAAGGTAGCATAGGCTTACTAATACAACCATGTAATGATCATTCAGACTGCAAACTCCTATTGCATTTTGCCTTTTTTGAGTAGTCATCAAGAGCAGTCCCATGTTAAGCAGATAGCTGTAGTCTAACTGCAAAATGTTAATGACCCAAGATGATAGTTGCCAAGCTAAAGAACCTACTTCATCCATGCTGATTTTTTTTGTTCATGGATACCTTGGAAATGCACATATTAAGCAACTCAATATTTTAAAATGGCCTTTGTATAAGTATTTCGTAGAAGACCTCAAACAAAAAGTTAAATAGGGTATCCCAAATGCAATTAATCAACCAACCAACCAACCAACCAACCAACCAATAAATCAATAAAGTTGACTATATAATTCAAGACTGGAGGAATTCAGCATAATTCTTTTAGAACCATTCTTTAATCATCAAATTCCTCCCAAAGAAGGCATCTCAAAGGAAGAAACTGGTTTTCAGAAATCCCATGCCCAACAGTAATCACTGGGCATCCTTTAAATCAAATAATTAATTCCACTCTAAATATATGTATAATGCAGGGGTTTTTTTTTTGCTTCCTTTTATAAACTAGAGCTTATTATTTATATTGATCTAGAACAGCATAATATCATGGCATAAAGATAGTGATGCAACCTCTACTATAAAATGAATGGATGGCTTGCTAGAAACATAAATCAACTTTGATACATCTTGCTCAAATGTCAAGATGTCCATCTTCATAATGCCTGCTTATTACCCGGACAGTTTGATGGATTTATGTCTCTATTTGTAGGTAGCTGCAGTTCTCATTTAGCAAAGCCCATCATCTTTTTATGCAAAAAAAATATATATATTAAAAGCTGAATGCAATCGACTCAATGCATTGCTTCTGGAGTATTGATTTCTGAATTAAAGAAGATGCTACTCACTTCTTACTTAAAAGGAAGGAAGGTTAAGTTGGTAGAGCAACTAAGGAGTTTAGTAAATCTGCGTAGTTCAGTCTTGTTAGTTGTACTTTTTCTAAACTTCTAACTATAGGCTGGCTGTTCAGTTATTCCAGGTCTACTTTTAAAATTTGATTTCTTAAGATACATAATTAAACATACATAAATGACATGGTAGCAAGGTTCCAATATTTGAGGGGCTGAGACAAAGAAGAGGGTGTCAACCTACAGTAGTGGCCAAAATTATGGAAACCTTTTGGGAAAAGTGTATTTTCTAAAACTAGCTAATAACACCACTTTTTTTTTTTTTTTTTTTTTTTTTGAGGAGAATGTCAAGAATGTCATGCAATAACTTTTAGGAAGGATGTGCTATTAGAATAGCAGTTACAATACAGAAATGATCACCATAGAACAAACGAGATATACAAAAATGATCCCCATGTCAATTAATCCTTAGTTGGGTAACCTTTAGCATGAATGACGGCCTTACATCGTCTTTCCATGGAGTGAGCCAAGTCTTTGAGTTCTGCAGCTGTTATCATGTGAAACCAAGATTGAAGGATCACTTTTATTAACTGGGTTTTATTGCTGGGTCACTTCTGACTAACCAGTTTCTTTAGTCAACTCCATAGATTTTCCATTGGGTGAAGGTCTGGGCTATTCCCAGGCCATTCCAGCAGTGGAATATAATTATCTTGAAACTCCCCCCCAAAAGTGGTGTTATTAGTCATCAACCCTCAAAAATACACTTTTCCCAAAAGGTTTCCACAATTTTGGCCACTACTGTATTCTCCAAGGCCCCAGAAGGCAAGACAAAAAGCAATGGATGGAAACTAATCAAGGAAAGAAGCAACATGGAATTAAGGAAAAACTTTCTAATAGTGAGAACAATTAACCAGTGGAACAGTTTAAATAAATAAATACTGGTTGCATTTGGCATGATGGGTGGCATAGCAGTTTGATAAATAAAATCAAACAATTAACTTGGGTGAAGAGGACCAAGTCATCTCAGCGAATGTTCTTTGAAAAGGAGTAATGCCTGGGAATGAGGTGAAAGAGTATGGAAAAATCCTTGCAAGAAAGTAATCACTTCCATTGTTTCTCCCAACTATAATTCCAAACCTTCTTTTTCATCCCTGCTAGTATTTTTTATAGTAACAAACATACCAGGATGGATAAAAATTGATGATTTTTTTTTTAAAAAATCAACACAATCAGATTTTTTTTCATTTAAATCAGATTTTTTTAAAAAAATAAATCAGATGTTTTTGCTTTTTATCAAATTTATTTTAACAAAATGCTTTTGGAGTAAAAATCTATCTAAAGGTAGTTTTTTATTTAAGATGCATTAATAATTTAGTTTATTCAGCATGAAATGGAGCTTAGTTATGTTACGTAACATGAGACTGTATATTCTGCAATATTTACATTTTTGGTAAACCCATTCCGTAAATCCAGGCCCTGCAAGCTAAATAGGAATACCTTCATTTTGTTTGCAAATAACAATATTAAAGATTCTAACTACCAATAAGAAGGAGTCCTTACGGGTTTTTTTTTTTAAATTAGATTTATATGCCACCTTTCTCCGGAGACTCAGGGCAGCTTACAATGTGTTAAGCAGTAGCCTTCATATTTCTGTATATTTATACAAAGTCTGCTTATTGCCCCCACAATCTGGGTCCTCAATTTACCTACCTTAGAAAGGATGGAAGGCTGAGTCAACCTTGAGCCTGGTGAGATTCGAACTTGCAATAATTGCAGACAGCTGGATGTTAATAACAGGCTTTTTTAGTCTGGTGAGCTATCCAGGCCACCTGTCATTTCAGATCTATCATGGCAGCGAATTCACTCACCTGCTGCCTGCCACGTCCCTCACCTTGTTGTGTCACTACCGCATCACCAGCCGTCCCAATTAAAGTGAATGGGACTGTTGGTGAGTCAACAGCGGGTCTGAGGAGGAGCCGTTCCAAGACAGAGATGACAGCTGGTCTTTAAAAGTTACAATTTAAATCAAATTGATTTAAATCAAGCCTTTTTACTAGTGATTTAAATCATGATTTAAATTGACTTGACTTAAATCAAATCCACCCTGAAACATACCTAATAAGATTCCTTCCTCCTCCTATTTCCTCCTGTGAATGGAGTTGGCTGAAAGTGACTGTTCCAAAGTCCTCCAGTTGTTTTTCATGCCTAAAGGACTCTGTTGCTCTATGGCAGGGGTCAGCAACCTGCAGCTCTGGAGCTGCATGTGGCTCTTTCATTCCTCTGCTGTGGCTCCCTGTTGCTGGTCAGCTCCACAATTGATAGGGCTTTCAGTTAGGACAGGTAGAGGAAAAAGGATGTCGCGCTAGGAGGAGACTCTATGGTGGGGGAACTGGATTTCCGGTCAGCTCCAGAATTGAACTGGCGCTTCCGGTTAGGACCCTTGTGGCTCTTAGAGTGTTTAAGGATTCCGACCCCTGCTCTACGGAGTAGAGAGTTGGTCTCTGACAGTAAACCACTTGAAGAAACTAGAAGCAATTGAAATGTGGATTTACAGATGGCTGCTATGTATAAACTGGGTTAACAAAATCAGAAATGAGGAGATGATAAGTCATCTGGGAAAGCAAAGGGAAATCATCAAAGCCATTAAAAAGTGAAAGTTAGAATATTTTGGACCTGGGATGCAACACCCAGAAAAATATGGCATCCTTCACTTAATCCTCCAGGGAAAGATGGAAGGCAAACAAGGTCCAGGAAGAAGAAGAAGAACATCATGGCTTCAAAACCTAAGTGTTGTGGTCCACCAGCAGCCTGCGGAGCTGGCAGAGGAATCAGACAGTGAGGAGTCTGGGGAGGAATATGGGCAGTCCTGGAGTCTGGGGAAGGCCCAGACAAGGGCTCTGTGCTGGAGGCAGAGATGGGGCCAGGGCCATCTAGGAGTGCTGCGCGGACTCTGGAGCACCCAGAGTCAGACAGCAGAAAGGCAGAGGAACAGGAGGATCCTGTTCCTAGTGCATGCATGCGCAGAGCTGCAAGAAGGCAAGAGCAGCTAAAGCAAAAGGGATGACTCAGGAGTAAGGCTAGGAGATGATTGGCCCCTCCTATAAGGCTTAAAAGAGAAACAAAGGTACTTGGGCCTTTTGTAGGAAAGCAACGTTGCTAACTCTGTTTCGGGTCGGCATCTCTTGTTTGTTTCTAAAGTTCATGGGGCTTTGCCAAGTAAGGCCTTTGGCCGGGTGTCAAAGAAGATAAGGTTGGTGATTATCCCAAAGGACTTCTTCCGAAGGACTTGTTTTGCAACTAATTGGGACTCAGCTGGGAATGAACGTAATTCTCAGCTGTTAGAATAAAATAGGTGTTTTTGGGGGGACTAATTGTGTATTGTAATGACTCAGTAAGCCTAGGTTACAACACTAAGGGTCTGGTTTGGACAAAACTCAGCAGTGCTTTTTCATGAGGCTGTTGACAAAAATAGGATTGCTAACATGATCGCCAACATCCAATGATGGATATGGCACAAGAAGAAGGAATGAAATTCACCATTCCTGGTTTCTAGGACAGCACCTTCATTACAAGACCAAACTGAGTATTTTTGTTTGTTTGTTTGTTTTTTGTTCTATGTAGAATGGCAATGAGCCTCAGATAGCTCAACAGGCTAATAGCCTGTTATTAAGATTCAGCTGTCTGCAATTATTGCAAGGTTCGAGGCTCAAGGTTGACTCAGCCTTCCATCCTTTCTAAGGTAGGTAAATTGAGGACCCAGTTTGTGGGGGCAATAAACTGACTTCGTATAAAAAATATACAAAAGTATGAAGGTTATTGCTTAATGCATTGTAAGCCGCCATGAGTCTCCGGAGAAGGGCGGCATATAAATCTAATTTTTTTAAAAATGTAAAAGAGCAACAGAGATGATTAGGGTAGTGGAGGTTAAACCATATGATGAATGGTCAAGGGAACTAGCTATGACTAATCTAACAAAGAGAAGGATTAGGGTTGACATGATAACTCTCTTCCAATGCTTGAGGGGCTGTCACAGAGCAAAGGAAGGCTGACTTATTTGTCAAAACACCTTAGCACAGGAGAAGAAGCAGTGGGTGGAAACTCATTAAGATCCAACCTGGAAACAAAGAGAAACATCCTGATGGTGAGAACAATTAATCAATAGGACAGAGCTTGCCTCCTGGAGTTGTGGGTGCACCATTGTTGGAGGTTTTCAAGAAAACCTTGGACATCCATTTGTCTGGGATGATAGACGGTCTCTTGCCTTAGAAGACTTCCAAGGTTCCTTCCAAGCCCTGTGAAATCTATGATAACTGGCTAGATTAGCTGCTTCATAAGATTAATTAATAAGAAAAGTAGAGGGGAAAATGTACATAATACAGGATTACTGTTACGAAACTGTTGTAAAGAAGGAATATATGTTTTACGTTTCTGTTTGTTATGTCTGGTTATTTAAAAAAAAATAAAAAGTACTATTGAAAAAAAAAAAGATTAATTTCTAAGTAATGTAGATATTGATTGAATCCAGGGGTGGGTTCTACTTACCTTTACTACCAGTTTGTAGCGGGACTGTGCGCGCGCTCTTCTGCGCATGAGCAGAACCATTTTGATGACATTAGGGTCAGTGAGCGGAGCCTCCCGCCAGTTTCACTACCAGTTCTATAGAACCGGTGCAAACCGAGAATAACCCACCACTGATTGAATAAACTTGCTTTTCTTGCGCAATGCTGTATTTTTCCCCTAGCTTTCCATGCCATTTTAATAGGAAAAAAAGAACATAATTTTATTCATAACACCACCTTAGTAAAATTGCAAAATTTCGGTAGAATGGTTCCCAGGCAGAGTCCCCACTCCCTCTCTGTTTGTGTGTGTGTATGTGTGACTCTGTGTGTGTGTGTGTGTGTGTGTGTGTGTGTGTGTGTATGAAAGAGATAAATGTATATGCTTCCTTCTTCCACGATCCCAGCTGTTTCTTTTAATATTCATTTTAAAGATAACAAATAAAGCATTTGCCACAAATGTTCATGCTAAAGTAGTCACTGGTAAAAATGATGAAATACTTACATTCCCCAACCAATGAGCCTTAGCAGTATGTGTTGCTGTTATTAATTGTTACTTTTAAAAGATGCACTTGTGAAACATGACGGACGACTTCCCTAATCAATTAAGTGGCGGCAGCATTCCCCAATCTAATTTTAATTCTCCAGCTTCCCAGTTAGTTATTGTCGACGGTTCTTAACCAGTTCCTCTGGCCTGTGCAATAGAAAGAGACAATGGGGTGTAGTGGTTGGACGGTTCAAGCAGAAATAGGACACTTTGGCTTCTAGTCTATGTTGGTTTAGTGGATTTGAAGCCAGAAAATGTTAGCTTTCAATGTAGCTATGGTGTTGAAAAACCAAGAAGAAAGCCATAGAGCTTTAGTAGAAATGCGGTATTAAAATGTAATTATTTGTTAATTAATTATTTTCCAAAGAACTAGAAGGCAAGGCAAGAAACAAAGGATGGAAACTAATCACAGAGAAGGCAACCTAGAACTAAGGAGAAATTACCAAACAGTGAAAAAAAAATCAACCAGTGGAATGGCTTGCCTTTGTTGTGACCGAAGTCCATGTAATGATTACCAAACACAATTCAGTCCTCAACAAATTTATTTTATTAAAACTAAGCTGAGAATTAATTCATTCTCAGTTTAGTCCAAAACAAAATTCTTAATAACCAGTCCCTCGGCCTTATCACCAACCTTTGATGTCTTTGGCAACCTGCCAAAGGCTTTTCTTGGCGAAGCTCCACAAAGTTCAAGAGACATTGACAAGAAGCATGGGAATCAACATTGATTTTCTACAAAGAACCCAATGTCTCGTTACTGCTCTTTTAAGCCTTATGGGAGGGGCCAATCAATTTCTGGCCTTACTCACGAGTTGACCTTTTTGCTTCAGCTGCTCTTGCCTTCTGGCACCTCTTTGCATGTGTGCACTAGGAACAGGCTCCTCCTGTTCCTCTGCCTCTTTGCTGTCAGCCTCTGGAGGCTCCGGAGTCTGCACCTCACTCCCCGATGGCCCTGGCCCCATCTCTGCTTCTGACACAGAGCCCTCGTCCGGGCCTTCCCCAGACTCCAGGACTGGCCGATGTCCCTCCCCAGCATCCTCACTGTCCGACTCTGCTGCCAGATCCGCAGGCTGCTGGTGGACCACAACAGCCTTCAGATGTTGTAAAAGCTCCATCACTGGAGGTCTTTAAGAAAAGATTGGACAACCATTTGTCAGTAATGGTATAGGACTGTGATGGCGAACCATGGCACTTGTGACACGGGTGGCATGCAAGCCGTTGCCCCAGCTCAACTCCACCGCACATGCGCACACGCGTCCCAACAGCCAGCTGATTTTCAAGTCTCTGCCGCATATGTGTGGGTGGGGTGTGTGTGTGTGCATGCAGGAGATGTGCATACATTTGGGGGGCAGGGAAGTGCAGAGGTGCACCTGCATGCACAGGTGGGGAGACATACCAGGGAGTCATGCACACACTGCATTATGGGTTATAACTGCAGGGAGGTCTACTAGGCCCAAAACGGGGCTCAGGGCGTGTGCGCACATGATTAGTGGGTTGGGCATGCAGGGGGTTGCACACATATTGTATTATGGGTGTGGGCCTGCACACATGCTTTCAGCACATGATGATAAAAAGGTTAGCCATCACTGGTATAGGGTCTCCTGCTTGAGTCCAAGCAGAGGGTTGGACTTGAAGACCTCCAACGCTCCTTGCAAACTCTGATAGTCTATGTTCTATGCTTTTCAATTACTTCTGGTTCTTCCATGACCTAATTTTGCCAGATTGTCTATCTGTATTCTTTTCTTTGTTTGTTTTATTTTGGAAAAGTCATGTTTCTGCCAAAAATGATCACCTCTGGACACTTTGTCTTCATTTTAGTTCTTTTTTTTTTTTAAATTGAGTTTTGTTTCCTTCCAAGCATTTTATGATTTGCCATGAAATATGGGCCCAAGCAGAGATGAGTTTGAAAGATTTTTACCACCGGTTTGTGTCCCCCCCCCCATGGGTACTCTCGCTTCACACCTACACATGTCTTCTGCACATGTGGCCAGCCTTCCATGCATGCGCCAGGGGGGAAAATGTGGCTAAATAGCACAGCATAGCGCTCGGACGGGTGGGCAGGCACACCCACAATCTCCGCTACTGGTTTGCCTGAACCAGTATGAACTGGCTGAATACCCCCACTGGGTCCAAGGATATTTAAGTGAAACTATACAATGCAGAGTTGAGGGAGCTAGTTATGCCTCGTTTCAGGAAGAGAAGGACTAGGGGTGAGACCCAATCATGAAATACAAATAACTATAAATAAAATGCCTAATCTAACAAAGAGATGGAATGAGAGTAATCTTCCAGTACTTGAATGGCTGGTCCAGAGAAGAGAGGTTTGACCTATTCTTCAAAGCAGCAGAAGGCGGGATAAGAAGTAACAGGTGGAAGATCATTAAAGAGAGATTCAACATAGAAATAAGGAGAAATTTATGTCAGCCAGAACAATTAATGAATAGAACAGCCTGCAGCTAGAGATTGTAGGAGCCCCATCACTGGAGGTTTTTAAGAAGGTCCTGGACAGCAATCTGTCTGGAATGGTATAGGACAGTGATGACAAACCTTTTAGGAACCTGGTGCCAAAAAGGTAGCGCATGTTGTGGCTCCGTTGCCTGAGTCTGTGTCATCGTCAGGAGAGGACTCCGAGAGTGAAGGGGAGGAGTTGGCAAGGCCTCCCTCTTCAGGACCCTCCTCTCTGGCAATGCCCCCGGAGGACACCGAAGGGCAAGAGATAGGCCCAGAACCAAGCACGTCCCCGCAGCCACAGGTGGACAGCGACAAAGGAGATAAGTGCTGGCTGGATCCTTGGCAGCGGCACAGGGAGAAGTGTGCACAGCAGAGGGGAAGGCATGCCAGAGATTAGCTGAGTCACTGGACCACACCACACAGGATATAAAAGGGAGTGTGGTGGCCAGTCAAACCTTGTGACGAACAAAGCTGAAAGCTTCCACGCCATTCTGCATTGTCGGACTTTTGGCTATAGACTTTGCTGGATTATCTCTGGACTTGATTGACTCCGTAATTATTGAGCTGTTTCTTTTGATGTATCAGAAGTGGGGAGAAGTTATCTCTCCTCTTTGTAAATAATAAACTCTTGGCAGGCAGCCACTAGGTTGTTATCTTAAGGAAAAGGATTTTGCCAGCTGGTTTGGTCTTTAACTCTCGAACGTCTGTTGGTGTGTGTGGGAGGGGATTGGGGACAGAACAGCGCACATGTCTGGGATGCAAGCCAGAAGAGGAGCTGGCCAGGGTGCATGCATGCGCCCGAAAATGATCTTCTGGTTTACGGCATGCACAGGCCAGCTAGTCTTCTGGGTTTCTGGCGCACATGTGTGCATGACGATCAGCTGGCCAGGTGCACATGCTCATGTTGGAAAATGGAAGACCAGTTCTTCCAGTTTCCAGCACTGCGACAACTGAAAGGCTTCATATATATATTTTTTTTTTGTTCAACCTTTTTGATGGTTCAGCTTTCACAGCCATATGTTGCATCTGGGAACACCGAAGCTGTGACAACACACATCTTTGCTTTGTGCACTGAAATGTTTTGTCTAGAGCTGTCATAGTCTTTCTCTCAAGGAGCAGATGGCCACAGTCAATATCCCAATAGCCTAGGAAGATGAAGTCTGTGATTACTTTGTCTTCCTCCCTGTTTCTTTGCACTGGGTTGGAATTACCTCTTGAGATAATCTCAAGTTTGTTTGCTTTGGTTAAATACTGAGGATAAATAGACTTATTTCCAGAAGGGTGACAAATATTCAGAAGCCTATTGGAAACCCATTTTTTTATCCAGTCTTTGCCCATGTGAACAGTACATTAAAAATGAATGGGAGAGAATGCATGCATTAAAAATGAATGTGAGGGCGGAACACAACATAAAAATAGTATGTTTATTTGGGTTGTGCTTTTTTTTTCTCCATTCATTTTTAATGCAAATATATTATTGTATTAGGTATTTTAATGCTGTTGTTGTCTAACTTGGTTGCAAAGCATTCTTAGACATTGTGTGTGGGACAGTTTCAATCAATGAATGGATTTAAGAATGGGAAGCTTAGGATATGCAAAAATGGAGATTTTGTTAATGAGAGCAAAAGATTCTAGTCCAACCCCCTGATCTATACCATTTCAGACTGCCTGTCTCTTCTTAAAAACATCCAACAATGAAGCACCTGCAACTTCTGAAGGCAAGCTGTTCTCACTGTTAGAAAGTTTCTCGTTAATTCTAGATTAGATTAGATTAGATTAGATTAGATTAGATTAGATTAGATTAGATTAGATTAGATTAGATTGGGATTGGGATTGGGATTGGGATTGGGATTGGGATTGGGATTGGGATTGGGATTGGGATGGGATAGGATAGGATAGGATAGGATAGGATAGGATAGGATAGGATAGGATAGGATAGGATAGGATAGGGAGCCTGGATAGCTCGGAAGACTAAGCACTGTAATTAACATTCAGCTGCCTTCAATTACTGTAAATTCGAATCTCACCAGGCTCAAGGTTGACTCAGCCTTCCATCCTTTCTAAGGTAGGTACATTGAGGACCCAGTTTGTAGGGGCAATAAACTGACTTTGTATAAGTATACAAAAGTATGAAGGCTATTGCTTAATGCATTGTAAGCAGCCCTGAGTCTTCAGAGAAGGGTGGCATATAATTTTTTTTTAAAAAAATTAAAAAATAGAATAACAGAGTTGGAAGGGACCTTGGAGGTCTTCTAGTTGAACCCCCGCTTAAGCAGGAAACCCTACACCACTTCAGACAAATGGTTATACAACATCTTCTTAAAAACTTCCAGTGTTGGAGAATTCACAACTTCTGGAGGCAAGTTGTTCCACTAATTACTCATTCTCACTGTCGGGAAATTTCTCCTTAGTTCTAAGTTGCTTCTCTCCTTGATGAGTTTCCACCCATTGCTTCTTGTCCTACTCTCAGGTGCTTTGGAGAATAGTTTGACCTCCTCTTCTTTGGGGAAGCTCCTGAGATATTGGAAGACTGCTATCCTGTCTCCCCTAGTCCTTCTTTTCATTAAGTTAGACATACCCAGTTCATCATATGTATTAGCCTCCAGTCCTCTAATTATCTTTGTTGATCTTCTCTGCACTCTTTCCAGAGTCTCCACATCTTTTCTACATCGTGGCAACCAAAACTGGATGCAGAGAGAAAGTTGCTTCTCTCCTTGATAAGTTTTTATTCATTATTTCTTGTCCTGCCTTCTGGTGCTTAGGAAAATAAGCTGCTCCCCTCTTCTTTGTGGCAGTCCCTCAAACACTGGAACACAGTTATCATGTTACCCCTAGTCCTTCTTTTCTCTAGACTGGCCATACCCACAGTTCAGCAGTGGGTGTCAATTTCAGCTGCTCCTGGTTTGCGTGCATCCACAAAGATTCTGTGCATGCACAGGAGAGCATGGGAGGGTGGGCAGAAGCCTCCTGCCATTGCCGCTACCAGTTTGACCGAACCGGTAGCAACCCACCACTGCCATAGTTGCTGCAACCATTCTTCATATGTTTGAAGTTGAAGTTATAAGTTGAAGTCCCCAAGTTTGGAGACTTTTGGGTTAAAGGAGTTTCCCATTAATACAAGGGAATGCCACAAACAAATCTACTAAAAGTTTGTACAAAAAAAGCCAAAATAAATCCTTACGTTTCAAATCTTACATTTCCATGTTGCTGTGGCTGCTGGTTTATCCTTGCACCCTTGCAACTTTCTACTTTCTTGGCCCCGCTAGAACCAACCATCAAACACAGAAAGAACATGAAAGGAAATAACACTAAGAACCAGAGCCCGCATATTGCTACGATGAGGGTAGCAATACCACGGTACGTTGTATAGATTTTTGTTTTGCTGCCGTGTGACTTCAGGAGTCTTTCAGTTCAATTGACAAGATTACCTGCCGTGATAGCTGGAGTGGAAAATAGGATTGAGGCAAATCTTTTATTATCTACTTTTTATTCCCCCCCCCCACTTTTTTAAAAAAATGACTTTTTAATAATACAGCGAATCTTAATGAGTTCTTGAAATGTCAGGATAGTGTATCTTTAAAAGGGGGAAAAAATAAAATCGATATATTCTTGCTTGGGACTCGGCTCCAGTGCACTTAATGGAGCTTACCTTCTCAATAAACATGTGTGAGAGGCTATTACTGGCGTTGGCTCACCTAATTACTTTACTTATTTGTTTGTGTCGGAATACAGGCGGCCCTTTTCTAAAATTGGAAAGCCCCTTCCCTCCCCCACAGTGCTTTTGTTCCACTGATGGCAAAAACCAGTTCATAAATTCCACTGCTCTCCGATGACTTGTAATGTGATTGTGCAGGAAACTATTTCAGAGCGACTATTTTATGGGGGTGGGAGGGAGGGAGAAGGAGGTAGCTCGAGGCACGGTTGCTTATCGGGGTCGGAACTGCACCAGCAACCGATATGCGACTCTGTATTCATTTCATGCACTATAACACCTAATGCACATGACAAAACGTTGAGTATAAAGTTAATTCACAAGAAATCGGGACGGCTAGAGTGAGGTGGAAAAGAATAGATTCTGCTGGGGCTACAGATTTCCTTCCCTTTTACCTGGATATTATTATTATTTTTTGCCCAAATTAGCTCTAAAAGACAAATCCATGAGGGATGATGGCTACAAAAGGGGAGGTATGTGATGGACAACAGCAAAGCAGCACTTTCCCAGGATGGAGAGAGCAGACTCAGAAATGGGAAGGGGAGAGATGAGAAAAAAGCACAGCTAGGAGCTGGATAAGAGAGGAAGAGAGGAAGAGAGTCAGGATAGTGAATTCCTAGAATCCCCCAGGCTGAGAGTACTAACTGTTTAGTCTGGCAAGATTCCGTCTCTTAACGGTAAAAGGTAAAGGTTCACACATATGTGCTAGTCATTCCCAACTTTAGGGGCGGTGCTATTCTCCGTTTCGAAGCCAAAGAGCCAGCACTGTCCAAAGATGTCTCCCTGGTCATGTGGCTGGCATGACTCAATGCCAAAGGTACATGGAATGCTGTTACCTTCCCACCAAAGGTGGTCCTTATTTTACTACTTGCATTTTTTTATGGGCTTTCAAACTGCTAGGTTGGAAGAAGCTGGGACAAGTCACGGGAGCTCACTCCATTATGCAGCACTAGGGATTCGAACCACTGATCTGCTGACCTTTCGATCAACAAGCTCAGTGTCATAGCCACTGAGCCACCGCGTCCCTTACGTATAAGCTAATAAACAAATAAGCTCTTACGTATAAACTAATAAACAATTGAACTCTGGCTGAATTGTTCTACATCGTTTCTGGGATTACTCTGACAAAATCTAAAAAATTATACTTATCGGTAAAATACCTGTTACAGTACAGAAAATATGCATGCATGCAGTGAATTTAAAGGAAATATGGAGTGGTCTATATGAGCTTAAACTTTCCCCTTGCTCTCTTTCAAAATGGCATAAATACCAATGGGTATTTGTCTCGTATAAAATGGTGCATTCCTATTATTGAATTATTTAATTCTTGAGTTCTGTTGATTAACCCCTTAGGTCAGAATTGTAGCTGGGTACCCATTCTTCTCTTTCCTGAACCTAACCCCAAAAATCCATGATGGCGTACCTATGGCATGTGTGCCACAGGTGGCACACACAACCATATTAGTGGGCATGCCAGATCAGCTCTGGCACAAATGCACGTGCCGGCCAGCTGATTTTCAGGCCTTCTGGGCCCACAAGAAGTAGGGAAACAGTCTGTTTCCTGCCTCCGGAGGGCCTGGAGGTGTGGTGGGGAAGGCCCGTTTTTCTTTCTCACCTCGCTCCAGATCCTCTCTATGCAGCTAGGGAGGGCAAAAACAGCCTTTCCCACTGCCTCGGAGGTCCTCCAGAGGCCTGAAACAGCCCATTTCCCAACTCTCGGTGGGACAGGAAGTGTCATTTTTTGCTATCCCCAGCCTCCAGAGACTCCTAGAGAGAGAACAACATGTTCAGCCACTAACTACCCCCTTTTAATATTCTACAAATAATTCTACAGGTATTCCTTTTCTACTTCCTCTCAGAAGTAACACTGTGACACCACAGGAAATTCTCTTGATTCCACCGCCAATCAAATTCCTTACAAGGGAGAGAAAAATGACTAAGCAGGACCAGTTGACATTAATCCCATTTACACTTTACTCACAGTAAAAAAATATGTGTATCTTTAAAAAAAGTGGTCGCAATAAATTTAGAGCCTTCCATTAGCAGGATCTAATATTAATGAATGGGTGCACACGCTAATTAAAGTCTTCTAATAAGAATCAGTGAAATCAGGAGATAGTTCATAATAGCTTTGACGTGCCTTTATATTATAAATGCCACATCAGGTGTAAATTACATAAACTTTAAATGTGGCACATTCAGATTTTACAGCCAATGAGACTTTTGATTAAATAATGCATCTACAGAGCAGTAACCTCTAGTAATTTATGCACATTTATATTTCACTGTTATCCATTCTTTCCTTGGAAATAAAACACCTGAAAAAAACATTTCTCATTCTAGTCTTTTTTTTTTTTTTAAGTGGTGAGTACAAGGGTATAAAGTGGAGCAACACAAACTCTATCTTAAGATAAAGGTAAAGGTTCCCCTCGCACATAGGTGCTACTCGTTCCCGACTCAAAAACTTTTTTGCCATGTACTAAATAAATAGAGAAGGAATAGTTGATTGGATCCAGATAGAGCTTGATACTGTGGATCAGAAGACCAAAAAACCTAAAGTCAATGCACTATGCTTTGTGCCCAATTATCCTGATAAGCTGTATAATGTATAATGTTGACTATCATTAAGTGTTGTACCTTATGATTCTTGATGAACGTATCTTTTCTTTTATGTACAGTGACAGTGTATGCACCAAGACAAATTCCTTGTGATTCCAATCACACTTGTCCAATCAAAAATTCTATTCTATTCTATATGGCAAGAGTTGAAGCCAGTAGAGGATTCCGAGAGGTGAAAACAAACTGTGGAAGAAGAAAACCATGACCTGAATGACTAAATTAAGAAAAGCCAAGAACTCTTGCAGAAGACAAGGAAAGTTCTTGAAAACAACAAGGATGAAGGCTGAAAAGAAACAATTGAAAACCAATCTGTTAATTGGAAGAATATACCAATGCATGGTCAATAATTGAAGAATATAGAAGGAAAAGCTGATTAAAAAAACAAACAAAAACATATGGAATTGGTTAAGATTGGGAATGTTAAAGAAAGAAACTGAAGGCTTTATTTTAGCAGCTGAAAACAAACTTGGCCAGCTAATCACGAATGTGAAAATTCAACATGTTAGAATAGCAAATGTTGCCTTTGTATGTAGCACAACAAGGTGAAGCAATTGTTAGTTTCATCAGTGGCTGTAGCAAAACTTCATAAACTGACTACAAGAAGTGTCATGACTGAGTTGACAGAATTATTTTTTGGAAATGTTGCTAGATATTTGGATTTGAACATAGGAGAAGCGATTGGGGCTATCTAGTTTAGAAAATTTTGGAAAAGGAGTGGGTTAAGATGGTCTGGGATTTTAAGATCTAAACAGACAGGCATTTTGTCCATAACATTGCTGATAAAATAGTTATTGAAAAGAAGAATGTCTCATTCATTGATTTTACTATTTTGGGTAATGCTATGATTGGAGGGGAAAAAAAGGAAAAACTTTCAAAAAGGAGGACATGAAAATTGAAGTTGAATGCTTATGAAGAAAGAAATCAACTCTTACATCAATTGTGATTAGAAGCTTTTGGAGCGATATCTAAAGGGCTTCCTTGACATCTGGAAATATTGAATTTATCAGACCTGAAACCCTAATTTTCAAAAATTCACCCTGGTTGAAACTGTCTATATTATTAGATACAACTTTAATAATTCTTAAATCCTTGGTTAGGACTTGAATTATTAAGTTTTAAGCAGTCTTAGACTGTGAATTTTATTGTAGATTATTACACATGCAGCTTTGTCTGAAACTGCAACAATAATAGAAATCCAAACGTATAATCAAAATAAATTGGAAAGAAATTAGAAAATAAAGCCCTCTTCACAGGGGGGATTTTCATGAAAACAAGAGATTTCAGCATTGTATTAACAAATATATATATATATATTGTCCCAATAAATTGTCAGTAGCAGACTGAGATCTAAATATAACAAGAAATTTAAATTATTAGACAGGGGTAAAATGAAAGTACAAAAAACTACAAGCTTTCTGAAAAATGATCCCAGCATGAGGTGGTGTTTTTTTTTTTTTTTTTTTTTTGGGGGGGGGGAATCTTCAGTGGTATTTATTACCAGAAAAGTTATAGTATGTTGCTTGCTTCTAGTACATTTTTCATACTGGAGGGATGAAATCAAGAATATCTAATTTATCAACTTTAAGCCTTGGCGACTCCATCTCCCAGAATTCCCCAGCTAGCATGCCACTCCTGTCTTAAATAGAAAGGAACCTGATGATGGAAACACAATTCAGTCACTGTTCATCCCTCTCTCTCTCTCCCTCCCCTCTTCGTTCTCTCCCTAACTCCTTCTCTCTCTCTCTGAATAACACATGCAATATAGTACATACTACTAGCAGATTTTTTTTCCCCTGCTTGGAAAGGACTCACCTGGAAATGCAACTCCTTAAGGGAGATGGGTAGTCTAGAACCATGAAAAATTAAACATAAATAAAACAAAACAAAATAAAATATCAATTCAATCCATCATCCTACTATTGGTAAGAAAAAACAATCAAGGTTTTGTAATTATGAATTATGACACGATGGATTAAAGGAATTAGGGAAGTCCCTTGAGTGAGATGGACAGTCTAGAAACATGAAATATAAAAAAATATTTATAAATAAAATATCTAATATAAGAATGATGGATTGAGAATGATATGATAGCAATCTTCCAGTACTTGAGGGGCTGTCACAGAGAGGAGGCAGTCAACTTGTTATCTTGTCACAGAGATGTAGGGGTCAGGAATTGGGAATGTCTAGTCTAGTGAAGGTGGGACACAGTAACTTGATGGCTAAGACGCTGAGCTTGTCATCAAAAGGTTGGCAGTTCAGCGGTTCGAATCCCTAGTGTCACATAATGTGGTGAGCTCCCATTCCTTGTCCCAGCTTCTGCCAACCTAGCAGTTTGAAAGCAGGTAAAAAAGGCAAGTAGAAAAATAAGGACCATCTTTGGTGGGAAGGTAACAGCATTCCGTGTGCCTTTGGCATTGAGTCATGCCGGCCACATGACCACGGAGACATCTTCGGACAGTGCTGGCTCTTTGGCTTTGAAACGGAGAATAGCACCGCTCCTAGAGTCGGGAACGACTAGCACATATGTGCAAGGGGAACCTTTACCTTTTTAGTCTAGTGAAAAGAAGGGATAGTGGTGAGATTGTAGCCATGTTCCAATATTTAAGAGGCTGCCACAAAGAAGAGGGGGTCAACCTATTTTCCAAAGCACCAGAAGGCAGGACAAGAAGTAATCGCTGGAAGAGAACTAACTTAGAAATAAGGAGAAATGTCCTAACAGTGAGAACAATTAACCAGTGGAACAAATTGCCTTCAGAAGTTGTGGAGGTTCCATCACTGGAGGCTTTTAAAAGGAGACAGGATAGCCATTCTGTCTGGAATGATACAGCCTCCCAACTCCTGAGCAGGGAGTTGGACTAGAAGGCCAAAAAGGTTTCTTCCAGCCCTGTTATTGTGATTCTATCCAAAGCACCTGAGGGCAGGACAAGAAATAATGTGTGGGAGATGATTAAAGAGAGATCCAACCTAGAACTAAGGAGAAATTTCCTGACAGTTAGAACAATCAATTGATGGAACAGGTGGTCTTAAAAAATTGTGGGTGCTCCATTACTGGAGCATTATTTTAAGAAGATACTGGACAGCCATTTATTTGTCTGGGATGGTACAGCATCTCCTGTTTGAGCAGGAGGTTGGAGTAGAAGATGTCCAGGAACCTTCAAAGTCTGTTATTCTATTATTCTGATCTATTAGTGTGATATCAAAACAATCTCAATTTATAATGACCACATAGATTTTCTACACGGAGTGGTGCAGTGGCCTAGAGGTGGAGCTCTCGCCTCATAATCAGGAGGCTGTGAGTTCAGTCCTAGACAGAGGCAAATGTTTCTCTCTCTGGGCAAAATGAGAATCTATCTGCTGAACAAAACTCTGCATTGGCAACAGGAAGGGTATCCGGCCATGAAAATCTCTGCTAGCTCCATTCAGTTGTCCAGACTCCACCCCGCAAGGGATTATGGGGTCATTAAAAGATGATGATGATGATGATGTCAATGATAGATTTTCTACATGAAAAACTGGGCCATGCTGAAAGTATATTATATGCTTTTAAACCATGAAAAAAAGGAGAAACAGAGAAATCTTAGGAACAATCATTTTATTTCGCTTTGTACCACTTAAAACACTATATTTTCAACTGGGACTTGACATCATGCCCTGGATCTGTCTTTTCTTTCAGCCCACATTTTGGGTGTTAATTATATTAACTGCACTGAACAAGTCAAATCATAATAACTTTTGAAACTAGTGAAGGATTTTTCTACCAAGCTCAAGAAATGCCAAATGTATCTTATCAAGCTATTATAAACTGCATCCAAACATTATGAAACAGGAATATGAAACTATGCTTCTCTGGACAATTTAGAAGGTCAATCCTGCCCAGAAAAAAGAAAAACAAAGCAAAAAAGCAATCTTCACTCTTTTAGGAGATTCAAAATTCAGTCTTGTTGAATGTTGGGTAAGTTGCCTTAAATCAATTGCCATTAATTAGCTGCAGTGGGGACATTATCCACAGATGGCATAGAGCAGGTAAAATAGAAATGAAGAATTTGTCCTCACAACTTAAAGGAAATGGCTGCTGGAAGTTAAATTGGTTAATATCTCATAAAATTGGGCTACAGATCTGGGCTAGTCCAGATGTTGACAGGGAGAACAATTAATCAATGGACTAGATTGTCTCTCGGAATTGTGGGTGCTCCTTCACTAGAGGTTTTCAAGAAAAGATTGGACAAACATTTGTTCTGAGAATGATACAACATCTCCTGCCTTGAGCAAGGGATTGCTCTAAAAGACCTCCAAGGCCTCTTCTAGTCCTGTGATCCTAAGTTGCGTGTTCTATGATCAAAGACAACAAAATAAGGCAAAGGCTCTTCTAGATGGCTCTAGCGGCCATCTTGTTTTTTTAAAAAAAGCCTGTCAGCCCTGCAGCCATTTTGAGAACATCTTCAGGGTTGCCACAGCGAGGCCAGTCGAAACTGTGGTAATGTGAGGGGGGAGATAGGGATAGCTGAGGGAATATGTAACCATGTAGCCAAAATAACATTCTTTCCCATGGGAGCCAAGGATGTCCCCACCAGGTGGGTGGAAGGCGTGGACCAAAGGCAGCCGAAGGAGGACTATGGCCTGATTGCACCATGTGATGGACATGTGACCTGCAAGCAAGAACTTTGGGTTTTGATTTGGGTGGGGAAAAGCTCGAGTCCTTTTATAGTCACCATAATATAAAAAAGATGTGGAAACTCTAGAAAGAGTGCAGAGAAGAGCAACAAAGATGATGAGGGGATTGGAAGCTAAAACATATTAAGAACAGGCTCAGGAATTGGGTATGTCTAGTTTAACAAAAAGAAGGACTTGGGGAGACATGATATAGTAGTCTTCCAATATGTCAGGGGCTGCCCTAAAGAAGAGGGAGTCAAGCTATTCTCCAAAGCTCTTGAGGGTAGGACAAGAAGCAATGGGTGGAAACTAATCAAGGAGAGAAGCAACTTAGAACTAAGGAGAAATTTCCTGACAGTGAGAACAATTAATCAGTGGAACAATTTGCCTCTAGAAGTTGTGAAGGCTCCAACACTGGAAGTTTTTAAGAAGAGATTGGATAACCATTTGTCTGAAGTGGTGTAGGGTTTCTGGGGGGTTGGACTAGAAGACTTCCAAGGTCCGTTCCAACTCTGGTCTGGTCTGGTCTGGTCTGGTATTTAATCAGGCCTTCACCACATGTTCCAATATGACATTCCTAATAAATTCTTACTTTGAGGAACTTTTAGGCCTCAGAGTTTTGATTGCAAAACTTGGGCTGGTCACTTGGAACCCCGACAAAGCTTGGATCACAAAATCCTTCCTAAGCAGACTCAAAAGTCAAATCTATAGGCCACGTTGAACACTTCCATTACTATCCAGTGAAATCAATTCTGGGGGGGAGTTCAAACCTAAATAGCTGAAGCGTAGATGAAGTATGACAGACCGAAGAACCACAGCTGTCCCTGACTGAAGGCAGAGCATTCCTTGGCATATTTCAGAGGAGCGCTGAATGCAACTCAACAACATATGCTCATTATTATTTTAGACAACCTGATAGCATTTCGCTGTTCAAAAGTAGTGGCTATACCACTGGGGGAACTGAAGCAGAACACCTGTGAATTGGCACCATATTTCTTACAGATAACATCCCAGTGACTCTCACAAAATATCTATTTTGACTGCACACAAAAAGAAAAAGATGGAGTGGCTTAAAGACTTATTGATCTTCTCCCGGGCCTGCCATTGTTTATTAAACAAGGAAATGTGCATGCAGGCAATGAATGAGAAGAGCAGTTCCATCAGTTTACGTTACGTGAAAAGAACATGTGTGCATCCTTCCACATGATCGTCTGCCACCTGTTCTGACCTAGGCTTCCTTAGAAAACAAAGCACAATCTTAGTCCTGCCAAACCTCTTTTATTCATATGGCTGTGAATTATTGTCATTCGCAGTCCGCAAGGCTTCACAAACAGTCTTTTAGGGGAATGCTTATAAACACCCACATTATCTCCCTTGGAATGCTGACAAACGCAGGGCAAGGCCAAACTTAGCACAGAGTCAAACAGAAATTTTTCAAAGCTTTTACTGACCAGATGAACTAATTGCTTCCTGCAAAAGCTCACATCCTGTTCGCTTCTCTTTTATGTCTTATTGGGGGGGGGGGGGGGGTTGGCAATCATCTCCAAGCCTTACTGCCAAGTTTCTTAACAGATTTTGAAGAAACATTTAAGAAAGTGATCACTGCTGGGATATTTGGAATTTATTTCCTAATTTATCACATTTCTATACTACCTATCTCCTCTACATGATTCTGGGCCATTTGCAATATTAAATTAATATCAAAATATTACACAAAATTGAGTTTTTCTCTTATTCCTATTTATATAACCATGCAGATCCTTACTCATATATATCTGCATATCTGCAAGGAACACCAGCCTGAAGATGACGAATGAGACTTCGTTGAAACATCGCCAAGATACTTCCAATTCTACACGGGAGAAGACCCGAATAACCAAAGACCTACATACATACACACACACACACACACACATGTTTTCCTTTAAGCCAGTATAATAAGTATTATATTTGTATTATATACAAATACATACATACATACATACATACATACATACGTATGTGTGTGTGTGTGTGTGTGTGTGTGTGTGTGTGTATATATATATATATATATATATATATATATATATATATATATATATATATATATATATATAACAAATTCAGAAAGCAATTATTATGCCCTATCTGAATGAAAAAAAAATCCAGCTTAATTTATTATAATTTATAATTCAGGAGTGAGTATCCTTAAGGTAATCATGTTCTGTAGCACAGTATGATCACAATGCACAAAAAATTTAATTTGGTCATTTATCAAGAATTCAAGTGACCAAAATTTACAGAGCTGGAAGTTGAAATTAAATGTTCAGAGACAATTGGTTTTAAAGGTATCGTCACCTCTTCCTCCCTACTAACAAACAATCGTATCTTCAAAATAATGTTGTATTTAGAAGAGAGTATTATGAACAGCTCCTTTAAACTACATGCAGATTCTCAAAAGCAATTTACAATTCTCTCATTTGGGAAAAAAAGCAATCCCAGCCATTAGAAATCCATGTCTGGGTAGCCAAAACTGTGTGATGAATTAACCCTGGATTTGCATAATACATTGAATCATCAATCAAATGGATTCACATGACACATTAAGACAAAAAAATTATCAGGATAGTTAATCAACCACAGTTAATGAAACAGTGTCACGTGGGACCATTATTTTGCATTCCTTTTATCAGTTCCCATTGGTAGGATATCATTTGCCCTTGAAATTCCTTTCAAAGAAGAAGAAAATTGGTAAAGTTGAGTTAGCAGATTACTGAGAGATTTGGGAAAGTGTCCTGCATTTTATTACACCATCATCCCCCCCCCCCCAGTCTGTAATTTCTCTGATTCTTGTCATCTGAGTTTTTGTGATTTGTCAAAATGATCAGCCAGATGTTCAGACTCGATTTGGCATTTTTGTCTGCCTACTGAGTCCTTCCAAAGGACTTGGGATAGGCAGATGTGAATGTTTCATGGTGCTATTATTATGGTTCTTCACACAGCCAGGCCAGATGTTTAAACTCCATTTGGCATTTTTCTCCAAGTATTGATTCCTTCCCAAGAGTTCTTTGATGATGTTGAAGGTATCCTCACAGGATGTAAGCAGTTCCAAGTAAAGCTGCCTTTTGCTATTGACCAATGGTGAATTTGTCAATGCCAATGATGTTCAACTGGTGCTACAGTTGTTTAGGGATTCTACATAGGTGCCTATTACCTTTGCTTTCTTTTGCCACAGTATAATTATTATTACTTTATATAGTAATAATACATATATCTATATAATCTCTCTATATATAAAGTGAAAAGCACTCACACATTAATCAAGAAATCTCCAGAACCATAAAACCTACAAACTTGAAATTTCACACATATGTTCCTCTTGGCTTCTAGGTGCTTCTCATTAAGAAAGGATTTTTTGAAATGACCATCAGAGCATTAGTATTTCCTATATTATTATTAACACACTCTGATGCTAAGGAGTTCTACTCCCCCTCCCCACCTGAAAAGAAATCTGTTCCAAATGCAAAGCACTAGCAGAAGAGTTTCTCTTTCCATTTTACTTTCACAGCAGGAAGCAGCTTTAATACAGAATACTTGAGTTAAGCCATGCCCAGCTTCCTTCCTCTCTCCTTCTTGCTCACACAGCAAATACTGTTTCACTTTCCAAACAGCTCTCTGATGCTAAGGCGTTCTACTTCCCCTCCCCACCTGAAAAGAAATCTGTTCCAAATGCAAAACACAAGCAGAGCAGAGGAGTTTCACTTTCAGTTTTACTTTCACAGCAGCAAGCAGCTTTACTACAGAACAGTTGAGCTAAGTCACACCTAGCCTTGTTCCTGTCTCCTTCTTGCTCACACAACAAATACTGTTTGAGTTTCCAAACACCTCTCAACTCTCTCACATACTGACAAGATGCTAGCCAGATGAATACCGATGGAAGCTGCGGGATGGGACATTCTACTCCCCCTCCCACTCTGTTCCAACTGCCAGTTGCATTATATTAACACACTCTGATGCTATGGAGTTACACATTCTACATTAAGTTTCAGGCTGTAAGTATCAATTTATCAAGCCCGAGCACATAGTTTTGTAGCAAAGCATGGGCATCCCGCTAGTAATCTATATAAATAATAATTTATATGGGAGGGAAGAAACTCTCATTCATGTTTCCATATGATGCTTTTTCTATGATGCCTGAAGGCTTACTTGAATCAACTTAATCTTTTCCAAATACAAGACCCACACAGATAAATTTTACATTTATTATTTTTAAAGAGATGCTAACCTCACAATCACAGTATCTTCATCAAGTTATCCGACTGAACAAAACTTTTAATTATATAGGTTGTTTCACTGTCCTATTTTTCCCCTTTCCTCCAATAACCAATTGTTTTGCATTATTTTTTTAAAATCTTTTCTTTTACAATACTTTTTTTATTGTAAAGGCTGGTCAAAGACCATAAGGAAAATAATAATAATAATTGATTTATTATTATTCTGATGGAGTACCATGAAGAAAATCTATTGAACCCAGAAGTCTGAGAAGACACCTCTTCCAGGATTGTCCAGATGATTGTTTTTTACAGAAGCTCTCTAGCTTCCATCCAGGACTTTTGCTAAAGCTCATTCAATACGGCTCCCTAGACCAGTGATGGTGAACTTAGCGCACACCTCTGGGCCACAACCCGGAAGAGGAGCTGCCCAGGGCACATGTGCGTGCCCGCAATTTGATCTTCTAGTTTCCGGAATGCGCATGCGCACTGGCCAGCTAGTCTTCCAGGTTTTTGGCATGCATGTGCATGAGATGATCAGCTGCCCAGGTGCATATGCTCATGTAGGAAAACGGAAGACCAGCTTTTCCAGTTTCCAGCACTGCGACACGCAAAAGGACCAGCTGATCGCCGTGCGCATATGCATGCTAAAAACCCAGAAGAGGAATGTCGCATCACGGCCCTAGAGTAAGCCTGGACCATCTACAAAATTCAGCCAGAAAACAGATCTGTCTACTAATGTCAGTCCTACAAGGTAGATCAAATAAAGAAACCAACACTATATCGATCTAGAATACTTTGATGCTATTAGAATAGACTTTGCAAGTCTGAATAAACTTCTCTTCTCCTCTTCATTTTCTTGTAAACTAGGGAGATTGTCTGAGATGTTTTGTCAAGTTATTGTTTGGGCCCAGTTTTAAACTTTGCTTAGAGAGGGGCACGTTAAAGACACTAAACTTGTCAGGAAAGCTGATACCCTGGGTTGGAAACCTGAGTGTCACACTGTTGTGGCCTGTCAGTGGCCAGCAGAACTGGCAGCAGATTTGGACAGTGAGGAGGTTGGGGAGGAACGTGGGCCAGTCCTGGAGTCTGGGGAAGGCTCAGACGATGGCTGAGGCAGAGGCAGAGAGGGGCCAAGGCCATCTGGAAGTTCTTTGGTGCCTCCGGAGTCTCTGGAGCCTGACATCAATGAGGCAGAAGAACAGTGTGAGCCCGTTCCTAGTGTGTGCATGTGCAGAGCTGCCAGAAGACAGGAACAATTAAGGAGACAGGGTCAATTTGGGATTAAGGCTTTTTTTTTTTTTAATTTGATTTATATGCCACTCTTCTCCGGAGAGTCAGGGCAGCTTACAATGCATTAAGCAATAGCCTTCATACTTTTGTATATTTATATTTATACAAAGTCAGCTTATTGCCCCCAACAAACTGGGTTCTCAATTTACCCACCTTATAAAGGATGGAAGGCTGAGTCGACCTTGAGTCTGCCTGGGATTGAACTCGCAAATAATTGCAGGCAGCTGGATCTTAAATGCTGCCTTTGTAGGAGGCATTACTCCCCTATGCTACTCTGGCTCGTAAGACTTGGAGATGATTGGTCTGTCCCATAAGACATAAAAGAGAAGCGAACGGGACGTAAGCTTTTGCAGGAAGCAATTAGTTCCTCTGGCCGATTCAAGATTTGAACATTCTATTTGTGACTCTGTGCCAAGTTTGGCCTGGAAATTAGCTCTTTGGCAGCGTTCCACGTGAGATAGGTGGGTGTTGATAACTTTCCTCTGAAAGACTGTTTATCAAGCCTTGTGGACTGTAAATGGAAGTAATTTACAGCCATATGAATTAGAGGTTTGTGCTGTTTAATTTCAAAGGAAGCCTAGATCAGAACACACACGACGGGGTGAGCGTTTGTTATTTGCCCCAGCTCTTGCCCACCAAGCAGTTTCAAAGCATGCAAATAAATAGGTACCACTTTGGTAAGAAGGTAACAGTGTTTTGTGTGTCTTTGACATATAGTCATGCTGGCCACATGACCACAGAAATGTCTTTGGGCAACACTGACTCCTTCAGCTAGGAAATGGAGATGAGCATCACTCCCTGCAGTTCAGTGGCGGTATTCAACCGGTTCTATCTGGTTCAGGTAAACCAGTAGCGGGGGCTGCGGGAAGCTCTCTCCACCCACCTGGATGTCATCCCATCCCATTTTTAATGTTCTTTGCATGCATAGAAGGTCCTGTGCTTGCACCGAGGTGGCGCATGCACTCACATTTACGAACCAGTAGCGAAGGTAAGTGAGGACCACCCCTACTAAATTTGGACATGATTGGACAGGAGAAACCTTTACCTTTGAAAGTCTCATCTGACCTTTGCCTTGCTAGCAATTCATCCTTCAGTCCTTCAGGTCCTTTCCTTATTCTCTCTATAAGATAATTCCATTGTAATCATCAATCAATCAATCAATCAATCAATCAGAATAGAGCTGGAAGAGACCTTAGATGTCTTCTAGTCCAGCCCCCTGCTCAAGCAGGACAACCTATACCCGTGATGGTGAACTTATGGCATGGGTGCCACATGGAGCCATATTGGTGGGCACACAAGTATTGTCCTAGCTCAGTTCCAGGGCGCATGCACGGAACAGCCAACTGATTTTGAGGCCTTCCGGTCCTACTGGAAGTCAGGAAACTGGCTGTTTCCGGCCTCCAAAAGACCTCTGGGTGGATGGGGAAGGCGGTTTTTGCCCTCGCCAGGCTCCTAAAAAGCCTCTGGAGCCTGGGGAAGGTGGAAAAACGGGCCTACCGGGCCCACCGTGCCATTGCATGCCAAAAGCAGGAGGAAGTGGGGGAAGTCACATGCCCATGTGCAGGAGGGCGGGACGCATTGAATTATGGATGTGGGCACCCGCACCTGCAACCCTCCGCACTCCTCCCACTTTTGGCACATGGCGGCAAAAAGGTTAGCCATTATTACTGACCTATACTATTTCAGATAAGCGACTGTCTAGACTCTTCTTCAAGACATCCAGTGATAAAGCACCCATGATTTCTAGAGGCAAGCTGTTCCACTGGTCAATTGTCCTCACTGTTAGGAAGTTTCTCCTTAATTCCCTGTTGCTTCTCTCTTTGATTAGTTTCCAACCATTGTTTCTTCTCTTGCCAACTTATTTGAAAAATAAGTTGACTACCTTCTCTTTAGGGCAGCTTCTCAAATACTAGCATACTGCTATCATGTCCCCGTCCCACCTCCCCCAGTCTTTCTTTTCTGTAGAATAGCCAAACCCAAATCCTACAACTTTTTTTCATAGGTTTTCATCGCCGGGCCTTTAATCATCTTAGTTGCTCTTCTTTGCACTTTTTCCAAAGCCTCCACATCTTTTTTGTAAGGTGGTGACCAAAACAGGATGCAGTGTTCCAGGTGTGGCCTTACTAAGGCTTTATAAAACGGGTAACTAATACTTCAATACAGTGGTGAATATTCAATTTTTTTTACTAGTGGTTCTGTGGGAGTGGATTGATGGGCATGGCAGGGGAAGGATACTGCAAAATCCCCATTCCCTCCCCACTCCAGGGAAAGGATACTGCAAAATCCCCATTCCCTCCCCACTCCAGGGGAAGGATACTGCAAAATCTCCATTTCTTCCCCACTCCAGGGGAAGGATACTGCAAAATCCCCATTCCCTCCCCATTCCAGGGGAAGGATATTGCAAAATCTCCATTCCCTCCCCACTCCTGGGGGAAGGATATTGCAAAAACTCCATTCCCACCCCACTCAAGGGGAAGGATACTGCAAAATCCCCATTCCCTCCCCACTCCAGGAGAAGGATACTGCAAAATCCCCATTCCCTCCCCACTCCAGGGGAAGGATATTGCAAAATCTCCATTCTCTTCCCACTCCTGGAGGAAGGATATTGCAAAATCTCAATTCCCATCCCACTCTGGGGCCAGCCAGAGGGGGTATTTGCCGGTTCTCCGAACTACTCAAAATTTCCACTACCGGTTCTCCAGAACCTGTTAGAACCTGCTAGATTTCACCCGTTTCAATGCTTGTTTTGCATTCTTTTGGGGGGTTAATAGGAATGTTTTAATTTGGAATAAAAAACCCTACCTCCCCCCCTCCCCTTTCGCGAAGGAAGTCACCAGTCAAACAAAAAGAAGAGGCTTTTGGGAAGCTATCTTATTCTTTGGTAATTATGTAAGGTTTAGCCATTCCTGCTAGCTATTCTTTTTTTAGGTTTTTTTTTTCTTTTTAAAGAAGTAAATTCCCTTAGCAGTTTAAAAATAAACAAACAACAAAAAGAAAAAGAAAACCCTGCAAACAAAGCATTAACTTTATTACAAGCTGGCATCCTGTTTCCATTGAGAAACTGGCCAATTATGTCAATTGGCAATGCACAACATACAGGGGTATCCTTTGCTTTTATTATAGACATTGAAAATCCTGTTGCTCCAGCTTCTTCTCCTTAACTGGTCTCTTCATCCTCCAGGGCTTAGAATTAATCATTGGAATATATATAGAATCAGCTTGGTTTAATGAAAATTGGCCAAGGCTTGCTTTAATTGGCCACTACCATATTCCCTTTTAATCAAACAGAAAACAAGGCACAAGCTACAGAATCTGACTTTAAGAAGTCAAGATAAGGGAAAGCTGCGTTCTAAAGGTTGAAAACAATGTTTGACTTGCTCATTTGTTCTACAGAAAAGAAAAAAAAAACCTTTTACTTAGTGAGATATTATAAAAATATATGCAAATGATGAAATAAAAATAAATAATAATTGAATAAGAAATTGAAATGAGAATAAAGATAATTAGAAAATTTGGGCTCCTCGAATACCACTTTAGATTGAACTGAAAAGGGAAACAACAGGAGAGAGGGGAAGGAGTAGAGAGAGAGGAAGGGAGAAGAGAGGAGAGGAGAAAGAAGACAGGGAAAAGGAGAGGAAGAAAAGGGAGGGGAAAGAGGAGCAGAGGAGAAGGTTAGAAGGTGGGAAGAAGAGAGGGGTAGGAGAAGAGAAGAGGAAGTAGGAAAGAGAAGGAGAGGAAGAATGAAGGAAGTAGAAGGAAAAAGAGGAAGGAAGAGAAGGGGAGGAGAAGAAGAAAGGTTGGAGTAAAGGTAAAAGGTAAAAGAATAGCCCTGGGGGAAAAAAAGAAAGTTAAAAGAAAAGATGAATGAAAAATAATGGACATGATTGTACATGTAAATGTGTTTATGAGAAATAATAAAAAAAAATTGAAAGGAAAAAAAAGACCCTTGAAAGAAGGATTTGAAAGTGTATTCTTTCAACTGACGGAAAGAGAGGGGGATTTAATTGAGCTTGCCATCAACTATTATTTTTTATTAACCGATTGATTTACAAGTTTCAAGAAAGGTGTTGCATCATCTTCACCTGTTTTCTGGTTTGTAAGTTGAGAAATGTATACAGGTAGTCCTCGACTTACAACACTTTGTTTCATGGCCATTCAAAGTGATAACGGCATTGAAAAAAAGTGACTTATGACCATTTTTCGCACTTAACTACCGTTGCAGCACTCCAATGTCATGTGATCAGAATTTGAACACTTGGCCACTGGTTCACATTTATGACGGATCCTGTATCCAGGGGTTGTGTGATTGCCTTTTGCAACTTTTTGACATGCAAAGGTGGCAAGAAGAGTCATAAAATCGAGCAAAACCTACTTAATCTTACTGAGACAGTAAGATAAATTTTGGGCTCACCTGTACAAACATCACATTTCTAACAGAAACATCCAGATATTAATTGGTCCAAATATAAAAACAAGGAAATCTTTTTATTTGTCGTATAACATGAGAACCAGTTTGGTGTCATGATTAAAGTCTGAGCCTCAGTGGCGAAGTGGTTAGAGTGCGGTACTACAGGCTACTTCTGTTGACTGCCGGCTGCCTGCAATTTGGCAGTTCGAATTTCACCAGGCTCAAGGCTGACTCAGCCTTCCATCCTTCCAAGGTCAGTAAAATGTTGCAACATCCCCACGTTCACGAGATCAAAATTTAGACTCTTGGCAATTGACTCATATTTATGACGATTGCAGTATCCCGGGGTCATGTAATCTTTTTTTGTGACCTTATGGCAAGCAAAATCCACGGGGAAGCCAGATTCGCTTAACAACCGTGTTACTAATTTAACAATCTCAGGGATTCACTTAAGAGTTGGCGGCAAGAGAAGTCATCACATGTAGCAGAATTCTTTTAACTACGGTCGCTTAGCAACAGAAATGTTGGCCTCCACTGTGGTGGTAAGCCGAGAACTATCTGTATTTGTCTCAACTTACATTATGTTATTTTCAGCCACTTTCACTAATCTATCTGGCTTAGGACCTGGTTATTTACAGGACCGCGTACTACCACCAATAGCCTCCCAGTGGCCAGTACGCTCCCATAGAGAGGGGCTCCTCTGGGTGCCGTCGGCCAAACAATGTCGACTGGTGGCCCCCAGGGGGAGAGCCTTCTCTGTGGGAGCACCTACCATCTGGAACGAGCTTCCCTCCGGAGATACGGAGGATCCTGGACCTGCGCACCTTCCATCGTGTGCTCAAGACTCATTAATTCCAACAAGCCGGCCTGACCTAAGTCTTTTCCCCCTTTTAAATGGGAATTTTAATTTGTTTTAAATTATTGGGATTTTAAATTTTTCAGCCAAATTATTTAATTTCATTTTAGTCTATTTTAAATTTTGTATTTATATGTTTTATTTTATGGCCGTACACCGCCCTGAGTCCTTCAGGAGTAGGGCGGTATATAAATTCAATAAAATCTAAATCTAAAATCTAATATCACGCTGAATATTATTTCTGTCTTCTAGTTATTAACCATCCCACTTCATTTTGATAAGACGTGATAAGCTAGCCTTCCACCTCTACAGGTCATTAGTAAAATGCATAAAAGGAATGAATATGACAACAGAAATTACTACCGGTATGTGCATGTCAAGTTTTTCCTCACACATTACTCTGTTTACCCGGAGGAACAATTGTATCAATCGATAACATATGCTAATAAAGAATATTCTGATTTCAAATTGGTAGCTTATGGTGCTTCTGCTGGTGTAATTCTTAACATTATTAAAGTTTTCTCCCTATTCGCTTTTGCAACAAAGCATATCTCCTCCTTCAAGGGGGGGGAAAAATAAGGGGAAAAATGAAAATGTTAAAAAATAAAATATCTAGATAGCAATAGCACTTAGATTTATATACCACTTCATAGTGCTTTTACATCCCTCTCTAAGCAGTTTACAGTCTGTAAGGCTGAGTCAACCTTGAGCTGGTTAGGATCAAACTCCAGACTGTGGGAAGAGTTAGCCTGCAATGCTAACCACTGTGCCATGGAAGGAAGGAAGGAAGGAAGGAAGGAAGGAAGGAAGGAAGGAAGGAAGGAAGGAAGGAAGGAAGGAAGGAAGGACTAGCAATAGATTTATATTCCACTTCACAGTGCTTTTTCAGCCTTCTCTAAGCAATTTAGCAGAGTCAGCCTCTTGCCCCCAACAATCTGAGTCCTCATTTGACCCACCTTGGAAGGATGAGTCAACCTTGAGCCGGTGAGATTTGAACTGCCGAACTGCAGCTAGCAGTCAGCTGAAGTAGCCTGCAGTACTGCACTCTAACCACTGTGTCACCTTGGCTCTCTCAGATCAGGCCTTATTTTACTAATCCAGAGTATAATTTAACAGTTGTACTCATAACACACACAAAAATATTGTTGCTTTATATATGGGGATGAAGAAAAATGCAGAACAGATTACTAAACAACACCACTGACATTCATTCTAACTAAAATCAGCATCGTTTTGTGCAATTTTTTTATCAGTTTCAGCTCTATGCACGATACAATAATAGCTTTCTCATAGTCAAAAATTGTTATATTATGCTAAATAATATGTTATGTTGTGTTCTGTCACATTGTGTTATTTAGCAAGGCTTCTTGGTGGTTGCATTCCTATAAGATCTAAGCAGAGCCAAATGTAGGCTCTATTAAACATGACAAAGTTATTCTTTTAGTATTTCAGAGGGGGGAAAATGGTTATGTGTTTAAGTTTTAATTGTAGAGGAAGAAAAAAAATCATATAGCAATATAGAGAAAGAGTAAGAGGCAGTCATTTGAATAAGATAAAAACACCAAACGCTCTCAGGAATACCCATAAAACAATCATGCTGAATATGGGTCCATTCTAGTCTCCCACATAAACTCAAACAGATAGCATATAGCTGCTGTAATATTTAAAAAGGCCTAAAAGCTGGTGAATTGAGATTTCACCGAAAATTAGGCCATGAAACATCTTAATATACGTAGGAAAATCCCTGGCATAAAGAAAGATACACATAAAGACCTACGAAAATAAAATTATATATATATATATATATATATATATATATATATATATATATATATATATATATCCACGCATCCCACAATGCACTAAGCTGACTCTAAAAATAAGGAGCTGTACATGTGGAAAAAAAAATAATTTGGTAGCATTTTTTTTTTTTTAAATTCAATTTCTGTGGAAGTCTGCAATAATTTCCCCCTCACAGCTACATTTATAACTGGATTTATTTTAGGCTTCGGAAAACAAAAAGCTTTGCAAGAGAGTAAAAAGGGGGAAAGAAGCATTCGGGCTGCTTAGGATAATAAAGGAAATGTTTCCAATGTAAGGTTGGAGGTGGGGGGGGGGTTTAAATGTTTTTTAATACTATGCCATCTCCTCCTCTGTTTTTATCACTCTTTTTGTGTTCGTCTCCTGAAGGCAGTACACAGCATGCTTAGTTAAGATACTTTTGTAAATTAAAAGGTGTGACTTAATTTTCATATTGAAAATTAATGGGGAAAAAAAAGTTGTTTTAAACAATGTTCCCCTTAGGAAACATCAAGCGAGCATGGTAGAATTTCAAGAAATACAAATAATTTTTTTCCCTCTCTAGTTCTGCCTTCTACTCAGAAGTAATAGAGGGGAACAATTTAATGCTACATGATAAGAGAAGAACTCTTAGGGGTTTTTTTGCACATACATACATACATACATATATTTGTTTTTTTTTCCTTTTTGTAGGCTTTATGTGTATTTCTCTTTAGCCAGGTTCTTCCTACGTAAACCAAGATTTTTATGCAGCCCTAGTTCGGTGAAATCACAAGTGAGACTCTTGGTTTATGTAGGAAGAACCTGGCTAAAGAGAAATACACATAAAGCCTACAAAAAGGAAAAAAAAACAAATACTGTACCTTTATGGGGAGGATACATGGGATGAGGTGTGGCTAACTGATGAGGGTTTATAATCCCGAAATAGACCTAACTTAGTCTCCCAATGGGCAGCAGAGGGTCTGCTGGATGCCAGAAAAAAAAAAAAGGCTAGAAACTAGTGGATTGTGATTTCACTGAACTAGGGCTGCATAAAAATCTTGGTTTACGTAGGAAGAATCTGGCTAAAGAGAAATACACATAAAGCCTACAAAAAGGAAAGAAAACATATACATATATACACACATACACACACATTCACACACACATACACAGACAGACAGACAGACAGACACACACACACACACACACAGAGTGCCCAATTGCTTTGAAACTCATCAAATCTGGTACCAGGGTGGATAAAAATTGATGACTTTTTAAAAAAATAAAAATAAAAAATAGATTTTTTTAAAAAAAAATAATCATATTTTTATTTTTTATTTTTATGAAATTGATTTTAATAAAATGCCTTTGGAGTAAAAAAAAATCTATCTAAAATAGTTTTCTATTTAAGATACATTAGTAATTTAGTTTATTCAGCATGAAATGGAGTTTAGTTCTGTAGCATGAGGCTGTATATTCTGCAATATTTTCATTTTTTTTTTTTTTTGTAAACTCATTCAATGAATCCAATCTCTGCAAGAAGGGAAGTAAGGAGAAACTTCCTAACAGTGAGGGCAATTAATCAGTGGAACAGCTTGCCTTCAGAAATTGTGGGTGTCCATCACTGGAGGTTTTTAAGAAGAGACTGGACAGTTACTTGTCTCAAGGAAGGGTCTCTTCCTTGAGAGGATTGGACTAAAAGATATCCAAGATCCCTCCCAGCTCTATTCTTATTTCTATTTCTCAACACATTGAGATTGAATTGTTCTATTCCACCCCCACCCAACCCACAAATAGAGAAGGAACCAAGAATGGTTGAAATAGAGTTGAGCAAACGGTGTGATTTACTGATTAAATATTTCATGCATATACCCTCATGAACAATGTGGATAGAATTATAGAGAAAGCAAGCTTAAAAATGATAAAGGATAAATCAATTGATGCAAACTTTTTTTTTTTTTTTTAAAGATAAATTATTCTGAGGCATGAGCTTTCTGACTGGACCCAGAACTGTTCTGCTCTGCTCTGCTGTAATATATTATTTTCTTTCATTCAATTGTTGGAGATTCTTGGAGACTGTTTGAAAAAGGTCCAGCAGTTTTCTGGCAAGATTTTTCAGAAAGTGGTTTACCGTTCCCTGCTTCCTAGGGTTGAGAGAAAGTGGCTGGTGGCTGGATTCATACCAAGATGGGATTAGAACTCATGTTCTCCCAGTTTCCAACCTGATAGCAATAGCAATAGCACTTAGACTTATATACTAATTCACAGTGCTTTACAGCCCTCTCTAAGCAGTTTACAGAGTCAGCATATTGCCCCCAAACAATCTGGATCCTCATTTTACCCACCTTGGAAGGACAGAAGGCTGAGTCAACTTTGAGCCTGGTGAGATGTTGAACTATCAAATTGTACGCAGCCGGCAGTCAGCAGAAGTAATCTGCAGTACTGCACTCTAACTACTGTGCCACCGAGGCTCAGACCTTAATCATGTGTGGCTCTCATATTATACTACTAATAGTAGTGTAACTGACTCTCATATTATGCTGGCTCTCATGTTATACTACTGGCTCTCATGTTACACTACTAATAAAAAGATTTCCTTGTTTTTATATTTGGACCAATTGATATCTGGATGTTTCTGTTAGAAATGTGATGTTTGTACAGGTGAGCCCAAAATTTCTCTTACTGAAACATTTGTTAAGTAGGTTTTTCCCCATTTTATGACTTTTCTTGCTAGCTTTGCATGTCAGAAAGCCACAAAAGGCAATCACACGACCCCTGGATACAGGAACCGTCATAAATGTGAACCAGTGTCCAAGCATACAAAGTTTTGATCACATGACCATGGGGATGCTGCAATGGTAGTTAAGTGTGAAAAATATTCATAAATTGCTTTTTTCCAGTGCCGTTGCAACTTTGAATGGCCACAAAATGAACTCTTGTAAGTTGAGGACTATCTGCATACTGTATTTCAATATGTATTTGTGTATGTGTGAAAAAAAGAAGCAAGAATTGAGCCTAATTCATTTGTGGAGAGAGTTAAGCTATCTGATTTATTATGAAGAAAGAAAGTGTCACTCTTAATTCTGGGACCGCCCCTGCCAAGGGCCAACTGACACATTCCTTTATTATCAGAAATTTGGTAAATTGGGACCTTCACCAGGATTTTAGAAAAACTGCAGATAAGAGCAAAAAAAAATGATAAGAAGACTGGAGGCTAAATCACATGATGAACAGTTGAGGGGTTGCTACGATGTAAAAAAGATGTGGAGACTCTAGAAAGAGTGCAGAGAAGAGCAACAAAAATGATTAGAGGACTGGAGGCTAAAACATATGAAGAACGGTTGTTGGAACTGGGTATGTCTACTTTAATGAGAAGAAGGACTAGGGGAGACATGATAGCAATGTTCCAATATCTCAGGGGTTGACACAAAGAAGAGGGAGTCAAGCTATTCTCCAAAGCACCTGAAGGTAGAACAGGAAGCAATGGGTGGAAACTCATCAAGGAGAGAATCAACCTGGAATGATGGAGAAACTTCCTGACAGTGAGAACAATGAATCAATGGAACAACTTGCCTCCAGAAGTTGTGAAGGCTCCAACACTGCAAGTTTTTAAGAAGATGTTGGATAACCATTTGTCTGAAATGGTGTAGGGTTTCATGCCTAAGCAAGAAGACCTCCAAGGTCCCTTCCAACTCTATTATTCTAAATTCTAAATATGTCTGGTCTAAGGATCAGAAGGATTGGAGTGACATGACAGCTGTTTTTCAGTACTTGAGGGGATGTCACCGAGAAGAAAGGGTTGACTTGTTCTCCAAAGCACCTGAGAGCAGGACAAGAAATAATGGATGGAAGCTTGTTAATGAGAGATCCAACCTGAAACTAAGGAGGAATTTCATGACAGAAAGAAAAAATAATAATCAGTGGAACAACTTGCCTCCAGATGTGGGTGCTCCATCACTGGAGGTTTTCAAGAAGAGTGGACAACTAGACTTGACAGCCATTTGATGCTATAATGCTCATTCCTTGAGCAGGGGGTTGGACTTGAAGACCTTTAAGGTCCCTTCCAACCCCATGATTCAATATTCTAGGCCACTGATGGCCAACCTTTTCAGCACCGAGTGCCGAAAAGGGAGCACACGAACATATGGGCTGCAACCCGGAATAGGAGCTGCCCAGGGCACATGTGTGCACCCAAAAATGAACTTCTGGTTTCAGCTACTGAATTTCCGGCTTCAGCTACTGAACTTCCGGTTTCAGCCGGCTACTTTTCCGGGCGTTCTGACATGCACATGCATGCAACGATCAGCTGGCGGTGAACATGCTCATGCAGGAAAATGGAAGACCAGCTCTTCGAGATTCCGGCAAAAAGGCCAGCTGATTGTCACACATGCATGCGTGCCAGAACCCCAGAAGAGGAACAGGTGACGCCGCACGTGCCAGGCAACATGGCTCACCATGCCACTTCAGGCACGTGTGCCATAGGTTTGCCATTATGGTTCTAGGCTTTTAGCCTTTACGTAAATAAGAAATTCTGGGGGGTACCCGGAGGCTCCAACTGGTGCAGAATGCGGCCGCGCAGGGGATTATGGGAGCGACAGGGCGCTCCCATGTGACACCTCTCCTGCGGGAGCTGCATTGGCTGCCGGTGGACTTCCAGGTGCTCTTCAAGGTGTTGGTAATCACCTTTAAAGCGCTCCATGGCTTAGGACCTGGGTACTTACGGGACGACCTACTGCCACCAATTGCCTCCCACCGGCCAGTTCGCTCCCACAGAGAGGGCCTCCTCAGGGTGCCGTCAGTCAGACAATGTCGGCTGGCGACCCCCAGGGGGAGAGCCTTCTCTGTGGCAGCTACCACCCTCTGGAATGATCTTCCTCCAGAGTTGCGAAGGATCTCTGACCTCCGGACTTTTTGGCAGGCCTTAAAAACGTACTTTTTCCAGCTAGCCGGCCTGGCCTGATCCCATGGGAAAATCTTTTTAGAGTTTTGATATTAATTTTAATTGAATCGTTTTTTAACTAATGGGCCAAATTTATATTAGTTACTTTTAATATTTTTAACTTTTGTAAGATTTGGTTTTTATTTCTGGCTGTTCACCGCCCTGAGTCCGCAAGGAGAAGGGCGGTATATAAATTTATTTAAATAAATAAATAAATGCATTCTCTTTTTCCAGCTGTCTGATTATCATCAGGACATTGCATTTTCTTCCTGCTGCTATGCATGGCATTTAAGTTACTACTGGAGAAGGAGACTAAACCGTAAAACAAAATCATCATTATAAAAAAAAAGAAGAAGAAGGAAATTTATCCCCATTAACCTTTGAATTTGTTTTAGCAATCATGGAAATGTTTGCCCAACACCCAGGGGTAGCATCCATTCAGCGCTCAAACTTTCAACTTGGTAAATGCCGTACTGTCACAGACTTTTGGATTTCACTTTGATTCTCTGCATGACACTAACACCTAAATAGAACATTAGCTAGCCAGGTTCTTCTCATTTCCCCCCTTTAAAAAAAAAATGTGTATACTCCAGATAATTAGCTTTATTGTTTATATACATATTAAGCAAACGGCACAGAGTTTATTTTGCTCAACTGCTCAGTAAAAGGAAAGTTTATTTGTGCCTTCCAGCATTCTAATTAACAAGTAGGAATAATTCTTATGATTGATTTGCAGTTGACTGCAGACAATTCACAAGAGACAGTGAAAGTTTCTTCTTGCCTGGCTCAATAGGAAATGGACTGGATCTTAGCATATGTCACAGAATAGCACCCTGTCCTCTTGTTCAGCAGCAAAAAATAGCATTAAGGTGGGAACAAAAAACTGCTTTTATCATTTGTTTGGCTCTGTAATACGCATTGTAGTTTACATTGATTTGTTATTTTTTTATTAGTATTATTTTCAAGTTGTATTTATCATTGTACCAAGAAAGAAAGGAAGGAAGGAAGGAAGGAAGGAAGGAAGGAAGGAAGGAAGGAAGGAAGGAAGGAAGGAAGGAAGGAAGGAAGGAAGGAAGAAAGAAAGAAAGAAAGAAAGAAAGAAAGAAAGAAAGAAAGAAAGAAAGAAAGAAAGAAAGATTTCCAATACAGAAAGTCCTCCAATTAGGACTACATTTGGGATCAGAATTTTAATTGCTAGGTTGTTGTTAAGTGAGCCAATGCCCAATTTTGTGAACTTTTTTTGTTGTTTTGTTTTGAATAGAATAGAATAACAGAGTTGGAAGGGACCTTGGAGGTCTTCTAGTCCAACCCCCTGCTTAGGCAGAAAACCCTACACCACTTCAGACAAATGGTTATCCAAGCTTTTCTTAAAAACTTCCAGTGTTGGATCACTCACAGCTTCTTGAGGCAAGCTGTTCCACTGTTTAATTGTTCTCACTGTCAGGAAATTTCTCCTTAGTTCTAAGTTGCTTCTCTCCTTGATTAGTTTCCATCCATTGCTTCTTTTCCTGCCGCCAGGGGCTTTGGAGAATAGCTTGGCTCCCTCTTCTTTGGGGCCGCCCCTGAGATATTGGAAGACTGCTATCACTCCTAATTCTTCTTTTCTTTAGACTAGACATACCCAATTCTTCCAACCGTTCTTTGCATATTTTAGCCTCCAGTCCCCTAATCATCTTTGTTGCTCTTCTCTGCACTCTTTCTAGAGTCTCCACATCTTTTTGACATTGTGGTGACCAAAACTGGATGCAGTATTCCAAGTGTGACCTTACCAAGGCATGATAAAGTGGTATTAACACTTCATGTGATCTTCATTCTATCCCTCTGTTTATGCAACCTAGAACTGACCGGACCTCAGGAGGTAACTGGTTCCAGAGAGCCAGGGCAGCCACAGAGAAGGCCCTCCCCTGTGGGCCCGCCAGGCAGCATTGTTTAGCTGACGGGACCCGGAGGAGACCAACTCTGTGGGATATTACCAGTCGCTGGGAGCTATATGGTAGAAGGTGGTCTCAAAGATAACCTGGCCCTGAGCCATGTAGGGCTTTAAAGGTAATAACCAATACCTTGAATTGTGACCGGAGACCAATAGGGAGCCAATGCAGCTCACGGAGAATTGGTGTAATGTGGAGACTACCAACTGTAGTCTCTGAACACTTTTCAAGGGTAGCCCCATGTAGAGTGTTTTGCAATAATCTAACTGTGAGGTACAAGGGCATGAGTGACTGTGAGGAGAGCCTCCTGATCCAAGTAGGGTCTCAATTTATTAATATTACAGATTAAACGAAACCAACATTTAAAGAACTATCTGAGTAATGTACACTCTATGCTATTCTCTTTAAAAGTGAAGAAAAGGAAGGAAAAATCCCTGCATAAATAGACTTAAAAAAAAAAAGTAAGAGAAGATAATATAGGATGAAAAATAAGTGAAAATAAATGAAATTTCTTTCATAAGTAGATCCTTTATCCGGTGAAAAAATTAAAGTAGTTATTACGGCTGAGCGGATGTATTATCTAGCAATCATTTTTGTCACTGTCACAAGCTTTCATATATTTCCTTCTTGTACAAATTGTATGAATCTTACATTTATATCTGTTTCCATGTCATGGATTACATCACTTTTTTTTTTTTTTTTTGGTAGATAAAACTTTAGCAATTAACTTTTCCTTCTGCATAATGCAACTACACCTAGTATGGTTTGTATGCTATTTCTGGTCTGCTTTTGCTTGTGTTATATTAGATCTTGAAGGCTGACCAGATTAAGAGTCAATTAGATAGTGAGATGGCTGGCTGGCTGGCTGGCTGGCTGGCTGGCTGGCCGGCCGGCCGGCTGGCTGGCTGGCTGGCCGGCCAGATAGATAGATAGATAGATAGATAGATAGATAGATAGATAGATAGATAGATAGATAGATAGATAGATAGATAGATAGATAATTATAATTATAGATACTGTAGATAGATGAGAGAGAGAGAGAGAGAGAGAGAGAGAGAGAGAGAGAGAGAGAGAGATATGATAGATAGACAGACAGATGATAGAGACAGAGTGACATACATACAGAGAACAGACAAGCAGGCAGGCAGGCAGATTGATGGATATAGATAGATACATAAAATCTGCCATGTAGTTGAGTACTACTTTTATTGTAATAGCTACAGGCCTTATCTAATGAACTTTTTCACACTTACGACTGCTGCAGCATCCCCATGGTCACATGATCAAAATTCAGACACTGGGCAGCTGACTCATATTTATGATGATTCCTGTGCCCAGGAGTCATGTTGTTGCCTTTTGCGACTTTCTGACTAGCAAACTCAACGGGGAAGCCAGATTATTTAACAACCGGGTTACTTACTTAAAAATTGGAGAGATTCACTTAACAAAGGTGGCCAGAGTGGTTGTAAAATGGGGCAACACTTACTTAACAAATGGCTCGGTTAGCAGCAGAAATGTTGGGCTCAATTGTGGTTGTTAAGTTGAGGATTACCTGTACGTATTTCATTGGATGAAATAGAAATCAGACATTGTACCTACTTCATGAAAGGCATGAAACTGTAATTCCCTAAATATAATTTATGTTGATGATGGAGAAATGGGTTATAAACGGAGGTGGGATTCAGCGGTTCTGGTGAACCAGCAGTGGCGACTGTTGGAGGCTCCGTCCACCCGCCTGGATGTAATGCACGAGCAAAGAACATGTACGGAAGATTGTGTGCACAGCAGGCACGTGCATGCTCAGATTTGTGAACCAGTAGGGAAGGTAAGTGAATCCTACCTCTGGTTGTAACTGCCATACCTATGCAGATAGCCCCTGCACAAATACACAAATTGTGTATTTCATCCTCTAGAACTCAAGTTGGAGAGAGGTAAGCTGGGATGATAGTGAGAAATGCAGACTTTACCTTGCTCCCTTACTTTTATTTATTTTCAACAGGCGGCTATCAAAATGAAATTCTAAAGAAACAATTCCAATTTCTTCTCTGCCTGTTATAGAAAACTTTAGTAGGTCTTTCTCCAGAAAGGAAGTGCCGGGAGAGAAATTGCTGTTAAATAAGGTTAGCAAAATGTTGATTTGATCCTAGGAGATTAAAGGTTCTCCTGGAAAGGCAAGGTAATAAAATCTAATAAATAACAACCTTCCTGTTACGTGTTGGAAAGACGCAATGACAAATATTTGCATTTTATAAATTCCGTGTGTCACCTTTAATCTATTTTGTGTAATAGATCTCCTCCCAGGAGAAGACCCCAATTCAAGTATTGATTTACTATATTTTAAAGTATCATTTTTAAAGCCAAATCCAATACAGATAGGCATTATTAATCAGTCTGAAGTCATAGAAATAATTAATAAAATTATACATCTGAACTATTCTGTGCATGAAAAAAAAATATTGATTTGCAAATCAGCTGTATATTTTTTGTAAATGCTATAAACTTATAATTCAGTGTGATGCTTATAAATTCAGAATACAACCCAGAAATCAGTAATGCTAGGAATAAATCCAAAGAGTTGGTATAAATGAAAAATTGCAGAAACCTGGGTATAAATTAGACCCATAAATATATTTTAGAGTGCCAACTTATTCTTAATTTATAAACTCTTCTGAAAAGAACCCATATCAGCTTTTATTTTTAATAATTTTAAGGAAACAACCAATTTACATTTTCTAAAAGCAGAAAATTCTTGACATACATCTACATCACAACAAAGGCATTTGGAATACCCAATGAACTAGATTTTCAGAACTAATATCAATTGTGCAAAAAGCCAGAAATTGAAATCAAACTTAGGAAAATATTTTGTCTAGAACTAGCACTGCTATATTTAGAGGTTGGTACAATCTTTGTTATTTTTAATATTATTATTTTTTTTAAAAAAGAGAGACATTTAGTAAAAATATAATTTAAAAAATCTATTCAAGGAAATCAAATACGTAGAAACAGAAGCTCATCAATTAAATTAAGCTTTCAATTTTATGACATAGTGGTAGATGAAGGAATAAGGGTGGAATCAAAAGAGAGATAACCCTAGAATCCCTACATAGTCACAAGTGAAATAAGTCCAACTTTCCTTGAATTCTGTTGACCCTTATTTAACTCCAAGTAGGTGCTAACCAGTGATGGGTTGCTCCCGGTTCGGACCAGTTCGCAAGAACCTGTAGTAAAACTGATGGGACGCCCCGCCCACCACCCAGGATGTCATCATCAGTGATCTGTGTGCGATCCTGTTGCGAACTGGTAGTAAAGGTAAGTAGAACCCACCCCTGGTGCTAACCATTAGTTCAGAATGATTCCTGTGCACAGGTATGAATAGAAATAAATTAGTTTAATTAGATCTTCATGTGTGGACCTGATCTTTTGTCCCAGACAATAGTAATATTAACAATGGAAAAGTAGTAAGCATGGAAAAAGAAATGTCCAAGTCTTTTGTCTTTCTTATTAATACAACATTAGTAAGTTTTAGGTTGGCACAATAGCTGAATGTCTTCCAAATTCTGGTTTATGAAATCAGAAACTACGTATTTGACCTAATGTTAAGGAATACTTGTTTCCTAGACTTTTTCAAATTCTTGATGATTCCTTGAAGCTTATTCTCATACATAGTATGTGCTGAAAGTTCATTTTTTTCAGAGTGTAGTAGGACCATTCACAAGGAAATGTGGATCAGAATTGCTTCCAACCTTTGCAACTTTCATAAAAGAAGTAGGATGAGAAATAGTTACTACTTTCCAAAGTTTCTTCCCCGGAATCTGCCAATGACGTAGGTACATTCACCAAAACATTAAGCCCTAATATTGCTCCAGCATAGCTCTGGAATGTATTGAACAATTTCAACCAAACTTGGTACACAGATGATTTACACTCTGGAAAAAAAAATACTGTGGGGGTAAGACACCCCTGGGGTGTGTGTGTCTCTGTGTGTGTGTTCCAGCATAACTCTGGAATGGCTCGAGCGATTTCAACCAAACTTGGTACACAGATGACTTACTCTCTGGAAAAAAAATACTGTGGGCATAAGACACCCCTAACACCCTTCGGGATGAGTGTTCTGTTAAACTACAGCCTGTTGTGCCTTAAAATGGCTTCTAATGGACTTCCTTAAAATGGCTTCTACTGTGCAGCACAGTGGAGTTGCCATGGTAATGGCTTCACAATACTCTACAAGGGGGCTCCCTCTGGTTAGGGGGAAAATCCAACATTAAAAATTATGTTTGGTCCAGGCATTTTCAACAAGGCTTTGATTATTCTTGAGGACAAATGTATGGTCATGATCAATACAACATTACTGCAACTCGGCCTGCCTGCACCACTACAAGAATGACACGACATACATCACACAGATTACATACAAGAAAAGAATTACAAAGTCGAACCGCTTAGTTCATATATTGCGGACAAGAAGCCACATCTAAATCAAAATCAGAAAAAAGCATACCAAATGATCATGGATCAGCTAGCAAAACAACAAGGTGGTGTCATTTTATTTGACTTCTGGGTGTCATTTTACTTGACTTCTGGGGCATAGGGAAAACATTTTTAACTAATTTAATTCTCACCAAAATCAGGGCTCAAGTGAAGTTGCTCTTCCTGTCTAATACAGGATTGGGATAAATAAATACCCAAGAAACGCCGGGTTATCAGCTAGTTATAAATAAACCACAAAGGGTCTCCCAGATGTTTCCCCAGATGGGAAGATTTTCTGTTCGTAGTATATTAGTATGAGTGTGGTAAGATTTGATCTGGAAAATGTCCAACTTCTGCTCACCGTAAGATGACAATCAATTGTTTCTAACACTCCATCCCAATGCATCCCTATGACGATCTATTTTATAAGTATATTACATAATTATATGATATAATTCTTTAAGGGCCAAAGGATATTTCCTATAATGTCTCTTCTCCTCCTGTTACATAGTTAACACTGTATATTTTATGAGCACCGGCATTATTAGAAACTTCCCAATGATCATTGGTTATGTTGGCAACATAATTGAATACAATTTTATTACGCGAAAAAGCAGATATAAATATTTAATTCATGATGGGGAGAATTCTTAAAGCCAATAAATCTTTTTTAAAAAAATTGTTTTGCTCTTGAAACACTGCACCTTATGCTTGGCATGGGAATATCTGTTCTAAATCCCTTATGAAGTTCTAAAATCCTAGAAATTAATTTTGTTTCACCTTAAAAAGAATGTACTTGCTCTTACTTATTTTACTTTTTTATGTAATAAGCCTATTGTAATGTATGTATAATTGTAAGCATCCATAGAACTCATACATTGCGTAAAACCTTATCCTTTTAAAGCCAAGATTAATACAATGCTAAACCTGAAGAGGAACTAAAGAGCCTCTTGATACGATTAAAGAAGGTGAGTGCAAATTTGGCTTGAAACTCAACATTAAGAAAATTAAGATCATGTCATCCAGCCCTCTCAAATCCTGGCAAATAGATGGGGAAGAAATGGAGGTAGTGACAGATTTTATTTTCCTGGGCTCCAAGATCACTGCAGATGGGGACTGCAGCCAAGAAATTAAAAGTCGCTTGCCCCTGGGGAGGAAACCTATGGCAAACCTAGATAGTTTACTAAAAAGCGGAGACATCACCCTGCCAACAAAAGTGCGTATAGTCAAGGCTATGGGTTTCCCATTTGCAATGGATGGCTGTGAAAGTTGGACCATAAGGAAGGCTGAGTGCCAAAGAATGGAGGCCTTTGAACTCTGGTGCTGGAGAAAACTCCTGTGAGTCCCTTGGACTGCAAGGCGAACAAACCCGTCAGTCCTAGAGGAGATAAACCCTGATGGCTCTTTAGAAGGCCAGATCCTGAAGAGGAAACTCAAATACTTTGGCCACCTAATGAGAAGGAAGGACTCCCTGGAGAAGGGCCTAATGCTGGGAATGATTGAGGGCAAAAGAAGAAAGGGACGGCAGAGAACGAAGTGGCTGGATGGAGTCACTGAAGCAGCCGGCGTGAGTTTAAATGGACTCCAGAGGATGGTAGAGGACAGGAAGGCCTGGAGGAACGTTGTCCACAGGATCGCAATGGGTTGGACATGACTTCACAACTAACAACACCTGAATCATGGTTTACAAAGCACAAAGCTTAACTCACACATTACACTATGCTAAAATCAAAGAAATGACATAATGATTTGTAATAATGAGAATATTCAGCTGTTCCATCCATGTGCAATTTACTCTTTAAAGCCCGAATAAGGTTTGATATTCAACTTCTATCCGTAAACCATGGTTAGGAGCTGCTTCAATGCCTGAATGTCTCTTTCTTTCAGTCTTCAGACTGATATATACACTCTGATTTCAGAATGCTTCATCTTCTGGCAGTAAAGATTTAAGTTATGCATTAATGAAGAAAAAAAAATGACTGCCTTTGATATGCTAACAACCAACTTTTCTTTGGCAGATGGGGACATCCAGAGAGATTTGGTCCCCACTGCTTTTGTTTATACGGCAAATTATTGTCTTGTACTCTAAGGGGACCCGAAAGAGAATTGGAAGAGAAGGCCAATCTAGAGAAAACTTCTTACCAAATTAACTGCTCTAATTTCTGTGTATTGCATTCATGTAGCTAGAGGACAAGCGAGACTCTCCCCGTGCCCCCATTTCAGACTTCTGGGGTGGGGGAGCTGTGTGTTTGTGTATGTGGAATTCATGTAGAAAAGTTATAGCATAAATCTGTACGTCTATGTGTGTGGAGATATCAAAGTTCTTTGTTGATTAGTTTTCAAGAGGCTTTTTTTTTTTTTGCATTTCTGCTGGAAGAAACATGGTAGAAATCCATAGCCAAGGGGGAATATGGCTACATTAAGTGTACATGATAGGTTTGTATCCGTTCAATAGTGCTATCTATCGAAAAACTGTGGGAAACATACCAGAAGTGGGTTTCAATTTTGGTTGCTACCGGTTCGCTTGGGCACACACGCACAACACTTCTGAGCATGTGCAGAGACTTCCGGGTGGGTGGGAGGAGCCTCCTGCTGCCGTCGCTACCAATTCGTCCAATCCAGGGTGAACTGATAGCAACCCACCACTGAAACATACTGTTGTGACCCAGCCTTAGCAGCAGCAAGAAACAGAGTCCTTGTCACGAAAAACCCCTCTTTATTTACCTCTTGTGAATTAATGGCATTCACCTACCGAAAAGTCCAGGCAAGAGTCTTTCGAGGAGTTAACGGCAGTAACAGACCTTATCAATTCCTCACGATAATTGCAAGGCCGTGAGCTCCCAGATGAAAGGCTGCAAATTAAGTTCTGGCAAGCAGTTTTTATGGGGTGAAGCACAATGACCAAAATCTTCAGAAATATGAACCGTGTCTCCTACGACCACCGCTCCCCTTTCCTTCTGTTTATTCCGCAGCCAGGGAGGGTCCATTCAGCATCCACATTTGCTTTGCTTCCCGGGTCAACTCCTTGTCGTCCGTCATTCACCTCTCCTAACTGCTCTGTGCATATGTACATCTGGAACAGGTCTCAGCTGTTCTTCCTCCTCACTCATCTCAGCCTCCAAAGGCAGCTGCCTCTCTGGTGGCTGGAAAAAGTCGGATGGCCCTGGCTCTATCTCTGTATCCAATGCAGAGCATCCATCAGAGCCTTCCCCAGACTCCAGAACTGATCCAAGTTCTTCCCTAACCTCATCATCCAAGTCTGCCGTTACTCTGCTGGCAGCTGGAGGGCTACAACACAGATGTTGGGGTGCAAGTCCTCTCTTTCTAAATCCCAGTCTCTACTCTCAGATACTCATTATCTGAATATAATATGATATGATATGATATACGGTATAATATACAATATAATATTTACTACACTATAACAAAAAAGACTCTGGAAAGAGTGCAGAGAAGAACAACAAAAATGATTGTGCGGTTGAAAGCTAAAATATATGAAGAACTGTTGCAAGAATTGGGTAAGTCTAATCAAGTGAAAAGAAGGATTAGGGGAGTCATGATAGCAGAGTTCCAGGGGTGAAATATGACCTGTTTGCACCAGTTCAGGTGAAACAATAGTAAAAAAAAAGCTACTGGTTTGTCCGTCTGATGATCAGCTGTGCTGCACAATTTATATTTGCTAGAAAGCAGGAAATCCTGCTTTCTAGAAAATCTAAATTGCATGCACAGCTGTCCCCTCTTCGCTATTCTACTTACATTCAAACAGCTGTTTTTTCTGTGTGAAGCACACATTTGGTGTACACTGTGCATGCGTGCGCACTGCACATGCATGCACAATGTGCATTTGGTGTGTGGTGCGCATGTGCGTTTGGCAGTGAACAGGTGGCAAGCCAAAGAAGGTTTCACCTCTGCTGTGTTCCAATATCTGAGGAGCTCCTACAAAGACGAGGGGGGTCAACCTATTTCCCAAAGCACCAGAAGTCAAGAAACAATGGATGGAAACTAACCAAAGAGAGAAGCAACTTCCTGACAGTGAGAACAATGAAACAGTGGAACAACTTACCTTGAGAAGTTGCAAATGCTCCATCACTGGAGGCTTTTAAGAAGATTGGACAGTCACTTGTCTGGAATTATATAGGGTCTCCTGCTTCATTAGGGACTAGAAGACCTCCAAGGTCCCTTCCAACTGTTATTCTGTATTTAAGACCCTAAATCTCTCAGAAATTAAATCAGATCTGAGCTCTGGAGGAATGCTGGCAGATATGTGGCAAACAGACTGTAGTTTCTGCACTCTAATTGATGACTTTTTGCTGATAGTAAATCTAACTGTGGCTTAATCAATCAGCTAAGTTTAAGCATATTATAGTCTAATATTATGTCGGGACTAAATCATGCGCTAGATGGAACGAGTGGATCAGTGCTGAGAACTGGAAGGCTTTTGGCTGGGTCTGCTACATAAATTAGTTTACTCAAGGTCCACCTGCTGAGATCAAAATCAGAATGTTAATGTGGTTGGCTTGCTTCTAAGCCTACTTTATCCTGGAAGCTACTGATGTTGGAGTTGGGAGTTCTTTTTGTCAGAGAACATCAATCTTGAGAAATTTAGCTTAGCTTATTAAAGATAAATTATTGATGAATTCAATGTTGTGGGTGCTCCATCACTGGAGGCTTTTAAGAAGAGGCTAGACAGTCACTTATCTGAAATGGTAGAGGTTCTCCTGCTTGAGTAGGGGGCTGGACCAAAAGACCTCCGAGGTCCCTTCTATTCTATTCTATTCTATTCTATTCTATTCTATTCTATTCTATTCTATTCTATTCTATTCTATTCTATTCTATTCTATTCTATTCTATTCTATTCCATTCCACTCCACTCCACTCCACTCCACTCCACTCCACTCCACTCCACTCCACTCCACTCTATTCTTCATTCCAATATTCTATTCTATTCTATTCTATTCTATTCTATTCTATTCTATTCTATTCTATTCTATTCTATTCTATTCTATTCTATTCTATTCTATTCTATCCTACTCTACTCTACCCTACCCTACCCTACCCTACCCTTCCGTACCCTACCCTACCCTACTCTATTCTACTCTGCCATCATAGGATAACATATATCACCTCCTATGTTAACTCCTACCAGAATAAACTGTCATTGTATTGGGTTTTTTGCAACCATAGACTAACACCGATGTCCTCCTGCAATGTCAACCATTCCTACTAGTCAATGTATTGTCTTTTCCTCTCATTTCCAATCCATTAACACAGAGGAATGCTTATACACTGAAACTTAGCATGTTCTTTCTCCCCCCCCCCACTTAACTTCCATTTTCATGACCAATTAATCCATATATAGTGCATCCTTCATTAATACTCAATATCTGTGCTCAAACTGTACCAGATGGGAATGAAGTGGTCAATCAGATTCAAGGTCATTGGAAATGTGTTCTTTCAAAATTCCCCTGTCTGTTGTTGCACAACGGATCAAATTCTATTTCTTCACCGTCAGTCCTTCCAAAGAAGCAGAAGACTTACCATTAGAAAACATAGAAACAGAGGAAACCGATGGCACAAAAAGAACCATTGGTCTATGGAATCTGCCCTTTGAATTTTTGTTTGCTTCTTTTTTTTAAAAAAAAAAAAATTCTTTTTAATTAATTAATTCTTTTAATTATTTTACTGGGTGATCTTGGGCCAGTCACTTTCCCTTATCCCTACAAGGAGGCAGTGGCAAACCACTTCTGAGAAACCTCGCTGAAAAAGCTGCAGGAATTTATACAGTCATGAGGAAGGAAGGGATGAAGGAAGGGATGAAGAGAGGGAGGGAGGGAGGAAGAAGAGGAAGGGAGGGAGGAAGAAAGGGAGGGAGGGAGGGAAGGAGGAAGGGTCAGATTTACACTTTATTTTTATTTTTTTTAAAATTTGATTTATATGTTATATATATTTTACAGTATATACAGCCCAAGATAATTCCTCTTCACACATTGCAGCCCAGGCAAGCTAAAAGGTTGGATATTCATGATGTAAACCATGTCTTTCAATGATATTGAACGACCATGCCATAGTTTAATCAAAAACCCAACTAATTGGATTTTTTTAAAAATTTGATTTATATGCCACCCTTCTCCGGAGACTCAGGGCGGCTTACAATGCGTTAAGCAATAGCCTTCATACTTTTGTATATTTTATACAAAGTCAGCTTATTGCCCCCACAAACTGGATCCTCATTTTACCCACCTTAGAAAGGATGGAAGGCTGAGTCAACCTTGAGCCTGGGGAGATTCGAACTTGCAATAATTGCAGACAGCTGGTGATAATCACAATGCTTTTAGTCTGCAGAGCTATCCAGACTCAGTTTATTTTTATTTTATTTTATTATTTTTACCTTTATATTATTTTTACCTTTATTTTATTTTGTCAAATGATAGATACGTTTATCCCAAGCAATGTATAAATTACTTATGAATGAAGGTAAACAAAAACTTAGTTGTTTAAATTGTAAGTTGTATAGACCTAGTTACTGATGATTGATCCACTACCTCTGCTGGAAGTTGGCTCCAAGCTTCCTGTGCTCTTTCTGTGAAGTAATGCTTTCTAACATTGCTTTGGAACTTCCCTCCTGTCAGTTTGAGGGTTATGCCTCTGTGTTCTCGATTTTTTCTTAATGCTGAAAATACGTAAGAATGTAGGTTGGATCCTTGGCCATCTAGTCTAGCAGTCTGTTCTCACAACAGCCAACCAACAGCCAAGGAGGCCCACTAATCTCCTAGCAGAAGGTCTTCGGAGATATATAAATGAAGATTCATCATCTGGGCCAAAGTATCTAAAAAGGTTAAATCATGGTAACTAGATCAAAGTTTATGAAAACTTTTCAGTCAAAATGAAAATTTGGGTAGGCAGAGAGTGAGAAAGTCATTGGATTTTACAACTAATTTTGGGAAGAAACACCCTCAATGAAAGAAAACTCCAAGGCTTGAAGTTCCTCAAAGTTCCATTTTATGAGAGATGTCATATTGGCACATCTGGGAAAACCCGAATCTGAAAGCTTCCAAGTTTTCCCCACCCAAAGGAAAGTCCAAGTCCCTTTCCCTGCACCCACATGTCCATCACATGGCTCAATCCAAGCACCGTCCCAACTGGAGATGCCTCCCAGTTCCAACCCTTCAGGTGCAGGGCAAGATGTCCTTGACTCTCTGAGAAAAGAATGTTATTTTGCCTATATATCACCCTGGCTCCATACAATCCCCTCTCCCAGTTTCCCACAGCAGTAAATGTGGCAGGTCTGAAGGCCCAAAGGAAAAGATGGCTTCCAGGTCTGACACAAGAGTTGGTTCTTTCCAATGATTCTCTCTGCCTTCTTCATTTTGACTGAAGAAATTACTTGGATGAGTAATAAAATGTCTCAGTTTTAATCAACTTTGGTCCAAGTTGCCATGATTTAACCTTTTTAGATGTTTTCAGAGACAGTGCCGCTGCATCAAAGATAATAGACATTGATTGCACAGGACTTCTGTGAATCAGTGTAATGTTTTGTTGTGTTTTTTGTCCTGAATCCATCCAGGCTGATAGACAATAGCACATTTTATGATCATCCTTCGCTTATACAATCTCCACCTTCATTTGGTCTGCTCTTTTCAGACTGTAAAAGCAGTGTGTATTTTCAAGTGATCTCAGGACAATTGCTCTCTCCCTCCTTCAATACACATACATACGTGTACACACACACACACACACACAAGTTCCCCTAAGCTGTCTAAAATGAAAGATGATCAAATCCTCAGCAAAGTATTTAGACAAAGACTCAAAAAGAAATAGTTTTCTGCATCACTTTGGTACTGAGAGTGCAATTTTCCTGACATGAGAAAAAGGTTTTTTACCGAACAGCCAGATGGTAAATAAACCACACTTCATCACTTAAGTTCATGCCGTGCGTTACCTCGCATTTTTCATCAATTCCCACTTTAAGCCTAACACAGTGAATTCAACAGCGAAATCGCATCTTTCTTCTCCACGCTATCAATCCAAGCCATGAATATTAATCTCTTTTGTATCTGCAGAAGTAATTACTTCTAATAAACCAAAGAGTTTCTACTCAGTAAATAAAAACTAAGAGGGGGTTGTGGGGGGGGTAGTATACAGATTTTCAGCCTATTGGCTAGAGTTCTTAACAATGCTGGAATCTGTCTTCTAAGTTTTCAAAACTTAGCTTCTGCTATGGAAGGGGCTAGGACTTTTCTGTTTATTTTTTTTTTAACATTTATTTCTTTATTTCTTTATGAGGGGGAGAGCCTTCTATGTGGGAGCACCCGCCCTCTGGAATGAGCTACCTCCTGGAATATGACTAATCCCGGATCTCCACACTTTCCGTAAGGCCCTGAAGAAGTTTTTATTTCAGCAAGCCGGCCTAGCCTAAATGGGTTTTTTATGGGTTAGTTTTTAATTTGTATAGCCCTGGGGTTTTAAATTGGGAGGCCAATTAATTTAATTTATTTTTAGTTATTTTAACTTTTACATTGTATGCTATTTTAAATTTCGGCTGTTCACCACCCTGAGTCCCTTGGGGGAGAAAGGCGGTATATAAATTTGAAAAATAAATGAATAAATAAATGATTGGTGCTCCATCACGGGAGGTTTTTAAGAAGTGATTGGACAGTCAATGGTCTGAAATGGTACAAGAGATTGGGCAACCATTTGTCTGGAATGATATAGGATTCCCTGTTTGAGCAGGGGGCTAGACTAGAAGACCTCCAAGTTCCCTTCCAGCTCTATTCTATTCTAAATTCTTGGCTATCTTAGCAGAGCATCTATTTCAATGCTGTTTCTGAGTTTGTGGTTTCAAGGTGCCAAAGTTGCTGGTTTTTGCATGTTTTGGTTGCACAACACACAATTTGTTTACAAATGTCCAGGCTGCTCCTGCTCCAATGTCCCTTCAGCATCTGCTTGTTGATATGCAGAAGAGGCATTTGTATCAATGTCTCCTTTATTATCTTCCCCTTCCTGGAAATAATCTGGACCAGTCCCTGCCCAGTTTTCTTGGAAAAGTTTTTCAGAAGTGGTTTGCCATTGTCTCCTTCCCAGGGCTGAGACAGAGGGACTAATCCAAGGTCAACCAGCTGGCTTCGTACCTAAGGTGAGACTAGAACTCACGGTCTCCTGGTTAAATATCCCTTCAAACTCTATTATTCTAGGTACTATATTCTGTGTTCTGTGATTGCAGATCATGGGTAGCAGTATAAGTTTGCACAAAACTAAGTTTTATGATTCAGTTCTATGGGAATTCTTCAGTTGGTGCCCATGCGTGAACTTCTGAGCAAAGGAAACATAGAAGTAAATCCAGAAATGGAAAACATTTGCACCCAATATCAGATGACCTTTGTTCTCGTTGGAGATAATAATAAAAGAGGGATCACGCAGCTGGTTTCAGGGCAATTTTTTTTTTATTGCAATCTGAACCAATGCAATTAGAATTGGGGAATAATCATTTAACTAAAGACTAGTGGTGGGTTTCATTTTTTTTTACAACTGGTTCTGTGGGTGTGGCTTGGTGGGCGTGGCAGGGGAAGGTTACTGCAAAATCCCCATTTCCTCCCGATCAGCTGGGACTTGGGAGGCAGAGAATAGATGGGGGCGAGGCCAGCCAGAAATTTTACTACCGGTTCTCTGAACTACTCAAAATTTCCGCTACCGGTTCTCCAGAACTGGTCAGAACCTCCTGAAACCCACCTCTGCTACAGACATTGTCCTATTTTGGAGAATATTCTTCCCTGTTTTATTTCCCATCCGTGTCTAATCTTGTCTGCTGCTGAACTAAATGAAATAAAAGGTTCACTTTTCGCAATATTTTTAGGTTATATGCTAACCAACTAAATCAGGGTTTAAAACTGTTAATCTAATTTCACAACTGATGTGCTAGAGAACTGGTAAGACTAACCTCATTTTTTTTTCCTGCAATTCAATGACTGGGGGAAGAATATTGAATAGGAAAGAGAATTGAGATGAAGCACTGGAAATATGTTTTCAGAAAAAACTAAGAAAACCAGATATTTCTACTTATTTCTTGAAGTTCTGCTTAATACATAACCTTCAGAGAAGGTATGACCCTTAACATGATTAAAGTGCCCATTTAAAAAATTAATCAGTACATGCATATATTCTTGGATCAGAGAAGGGAAGGGAAGGGAAGGGAAGGGAAGGGAGGAGAGGAGAGGAGAGGAGAGGAGAGGAGAGGAGAGGAGAGGAGAGGAGAGGAGTGGAGTAGAACAGAACAGAACAGAACAGAACAGAACAGAACAGAACAGAACAGAACAGAACAGCAGAATTGGAAGAGACCTTGGAGGTCTTCTAGGCCAACCCCTGCTCAGGCAGGAAACCCTATACCATTTCAGACAAATGGTTGTCCAGTCTATTCTTAAATACTTCCAGTTTTGGAGAATTCACAACTTCTGGAGGCAAGTCATTACACTGGGTGTTTTGCCGTCAGCAAAACAATGTAGGCTGGCGACCCCCCATGGGGGGAGCCTTCTCTGCGGGGGCATCCGCCCTCTGGAATGAACTACCCCCTGGGATACGTACGACCCCCAACCTCCGTACCTTTCGCCGGGCCCTTAAGACCCTGTTATTTCTACAGGCTGGCCTGGCTGAATAAAAATTTGGACGGGGCATTTTAAATTATGGGTTTTTAATGGAGAGAGCCAAATTTGTTTAATTCAGTTTTAAATGGATTTTAATGTTGTATGGCTCACTGTTTTATTATGGCTGTACACTGCCCTGAGTCCTTCGGGAGAAGGGCGGTATATAAATATAATAAACATAACATAACGTAACTGGTAATTGTTCTAACTGTAAGAAATTTGTTTCTTAGTTCTAGGTTGCTTCCCTCCTTGATAACATAACAATATTCTGCAAATACTAAGACCCAAGTGACTGATTTCAGAGCTTCTGGGAGGCATGGTTTAGTAGAATGAGAGACAAAAATCAACCTAAGCAGCAATTTTGTTCAGCCAAAGCACAATGAAATCTTCAAACTAACCTGAAAATACACTGAAATAATGTTTTCTATAACCATGTTGTTGTTATGTAACCTTTTCAATTGATCATTAACAGATGTGCAAAGTAGAAATAATGAACTTCAAAGCTGGTGGAAAAAATAGAAACTCAATGCAACCAGGTCTATTGAGAAAGTACAGTAATAATGAAGAATAACAAGGATGCTTAAATACTGGAAAATCAAGTCGGACTATGAAGATTCATTCGGTTCAAGCTGGAGTTAAGATATGAATCAAAATCTGACACCAAAATCACTCAAAGGCAGGGACCAAGCTTCCACTAAACAACAGTAAATTAGACAAACAGCACATTCTAAAGCAGACAATTCTGTGTTCTATAGGGGACACGGTGGCGCAGTGGCTTAATAATGTTGGAACTGGTGGCCAGAAATGATTTGTACTCCAGCGGTTCGAGTACGGCTCAGCAAGATAGAGTGAGCTCTCATCACTCGATCCCTGGCTCCTGCCCATCCAGCAGTTCCAAAGTATGCAATATTGTAAAAAATATCTACAGACTCAATATTGGAAGAAGGATAGTGTACCTACTATAGAGGAATGGATATTGAAGATGTCTAATTTTGTAGAAATGGCTAAGATTTCTGCATACCTAAAAGAAAGGACCCATGAAGTTTTTGCCAAGGAATGGATGAAATGGGTAGAATACATGAAGAATAAATATCAAAGTAAGAAGTTTCAATTAGCACTTAATTGAATTTATATTTATATTTTTAATATTTAGACTTAATCTTAAAGAGAAATGTATTTGAATTTGATAATTTTTATTATATTTTATGTAATTGAATTTATATTTTTAATATTTAGATTTAATTTTAAAGATAAATGTATTATGTACTGTTTGACTTTGAATTTGGTTTTAAAATATTATTAAGATGGAATATTGGGAATTATAGTTAATGTTAAATATTTATAATATTTATATGATATTTCAATTTAAATTTTATGCTCAAAATTATTTTACTAGTTTTTTTTTAAATAGATTGTTAAGAGTTTTTTATATATGATCTATGTTGTTATATATTGGTTTAGGGGGAAATAGATGCTATAAGTTTAGATTAAAATTAAAAAAAAATATTACTTAAGGTTAAAATTGGTTATAAAATACGGTTATGTTTTTTTTAGCTGGATCTCACCTAAAAAATTGTCAAATACTGATTGTTATATATGTTTGTTTAATAGCGGAAGTCAAGGGGGGGGACGGGGAGGGATAGGGGGGATAGGGTGGTGGTGGTGGTTGGGGTGTGGGAAGGGGAAGGGGTTTTAAAAAAAATTGTAATGTAAAACTTTTTCAATAAAAAAAAAATATCTACAGACTCCTCACATCCTGGACATAAATTGGAAGCTAGTTTGACACCCCTGGTCTAGTGGTATTGTGTGAACCCACCTCATAAGAGCTATCTGAAACTCTCACAGCCAAGAAAACCTCTGCATATAAGCACACATTATGATTTATTAATTGTGTCTGTACACAAGGATCTATCAGCTTAACAGTCAACATAAATTAGAGCTTAGATAAGAGTTAATGGAATTCAAGAGGAACTGGATTTAGACTGCTTGTGGAATGTAACGACTCTAGGCTGATCACTCTCCTGACTCCACCACCAGGCCCTGCCTGCCCTTCTCCTACAGGTTTATTATGAGCTGAGGGTAAGGAAGAAAGAATTAGTTAAAAAAAAATTATTTATTTGGTTTTGTATCCTCCCTTGTGGTTTATTTCAATGTGAAGGAAGATTCCTATTGACTGTTCAATTACTATTAAACTGTTTTGAACCAGGCCCAGGTAGGTAGTAATCGATGCAAACAGTTCAAAAACAAACAGTCTTTATTAGAACAGCTGAGAATTAACTCATTCTCAGCATAGTCCTAAATTACTAAATTAAAACAAACTCTTCATAACACAAATTCTTCAGTCTAATCACCAACCTTGGTATAATTAGGCAAACTGCCAAAGGCTTCTCTTGGCAAAAGTTCAAAAGCAGAAGACGCCGACAAGAGATAAGTGCAGCAAGACTATCAACGTTGTTTTCCAACAAAGAGGCCAAGAGCCGTTGCTGGCCTTTTAAGCCTTATGGGAGGCTCAGGCTACTCCTGAGTCGTCCTCTTTGCTTTAGCGGCCCTTGCCTTCTGGCAGCTCTTCTCATACGAGCACTAGGAACAGGCTCCTCCTGTTCCTCTGCCTCTCTACTGTCAGCCTCTGAAGGCTCTGGAGTCTGTGCATCACTCCCAGATGGCCCTGGCCCCATCTCTGCCTCCGACGCAGAGCCCTCATCCCGGCCTTTCCCAGCCTCCAAGACTGGCCCATGTTCTTCCTCAGCCTCATCACTGTCCGACTCCACTGCCAGCTCCACAGGCTGCTGGCGGACCACAACATGCCTTACCAACAAATTTAAATGGACACAAGAAGCTTCAGCACTTTACATCACTCTATTTTAACGTCCTGTATGCTGCTTCTGAAAACATAAACATCAGTCATGTCTATCTAAAAAAAGGAATAACCTAGAAGTCACAAATGCCATTGACACATTATCTTATTAAACCACAGCCAAACCGATTATAAATTGGATTAGAATAATTCGCGAATCCAAGCTTTGAAACCTGAACGGGAAGTTCTGGGTCACTAGGAAAGACATAATTGGGTGAAATATGTGAGGTAACCTGAACCCATATAGATAGAGAAGAGGCAGCCAAAAAAAATCAGAAATCCACAATTCCCACAATTTTACTTGATATTCTTAGCTGTCAACCCCTTCTAACATCTCTCAAAATTGTATATATGAATTTTCGTTGAACTGAACCTGACAACTTTACAAAGGTTTAAATCTGTGAAAGAATTACTGCCAGATTTTAGCAAAGGAGTTCACAAATCCTTAATCCTTGAAATAATAAATTAAATTGTTTTTTTAGATGAATATACTCAATATCCCTTGCATGAGTTTTTGGTTCTACTGGATTCAGCCTGATTTACTTCATAGATTTATATTTATTTATTATTAAAGTTCTATGCCTCCCATCTCCCAAGGCAACTCTAGCCAGTTTACAATTAAGCAATTGTAATTAAAATTAAAATTTAATTGTAACTATAATTAAAATAAGAGGCACGGCGGCTCTGTGGCTTAAAAGATGCCAGAGAAGTTCTATACTCCAGGGGTTCAAGTCCTACCACATGTCATGGAGTGAGCACCCCTCCTTCCCCTCAGCACTTGCCCAGTTAGCTGTTTGAAAGCATGCAAATGCAAAAAGATAAATAGGTACCACATTGGTGGGAAGACAGCAGCACTCTGTGACATCATGCTGGCCACATGACCACAGAAACATCTTCAGACAGCACTGTCTCAATGGCTTAAGGAAAAACAGCTAACTACCACCCTCTAAAGTTGGTTATGACTACTGGAGTAAAACCCGTGGGCAGTTCTTTAACTTTTACAATTAAAATACCAGAGAGAAAAAAATAAATAAAGGTAGAATTTAATTCAGATACTTCTCTGCAATAGCTCAGACACTACTCTTCAGTCAAACATGAAACCCTTCACCATCTCAGACAAATGGTTATCCAACATCTTCTTAAAAACTTCCAGTGTTGGAGCATTTACAACTTCTGAAGGCAACTTCTGTTCCATTGGTTGATTGCTCTCACTGTCAGAAAATTTCTCCTCATTTCTAGGTTGAATCTCTCCTTGATTAGTTTCCACCCATTGCTTCTTGTCTTGCCCTCAAGTGCTTTGGAGAATAGTGTGGCTCCCTCTTCTCCTGAGATATTGGAGATATTGGATATTGGTCTCTTCCATCCAACATCGTACCAGGGTTGATGCTGGCAGGATTACAACTCTGATAGTCAGCATTTTCCTTGTTAGGGCTACAATGTCATCTGGCTCTGTTCAAAGCCATCATCTTAATTGTGAGCTCTCAGCATTCAAGAAGGCTGTGACAGACACAGGCAAACTCAGGCATTATAAGGAGAAAGCCATTGCGCCCTAAAGAGAAGTCTGTATTTTCCTTATATATCCCACAGCTATAATTACCAGTGTCACGGCTGCAGGTATATTATCAAAGTATTATAATTTATTTAACCCACATTCATGAGTTAAGCTGCTAGCTGTGAAACAGGTGGTAGTGAACTGATTATTATTATTATTTTTTCCCTTTACATTATTCAAAGTAATTTGAAGAGGCTTTGATGCTGGTGGCAAAGAAACACTGTATTCGGTCTCTGTTAAACTAGATTTTTTGGAGTGCGTGGAAGGAGGGGGATATTGAGTTATTCCAAAGCTTGCAAAATTTGAAAGACTTGGAAGAAAAGAGAAAAAAAAATTAAATATGTTTGAAAGCAGAGCTGCTCTCAACCCACTTTCAAGTCTTAAAGAAGTCACTGTTTAGTGTATTATCTCAGCAGTAACACAGCTACCATATTATAATATCTGGCTGCAGTTCTTTTGCTTTCTTGATTCCATTGCCAAAATCTCTCTCTTTAATCAGACATCAGTCTTATTGTCACTACTTGTTTACCTGCATCATTACCTGGTAACGGACCAAGAGCATTGTGGGACAGCCCAGAAGGAATTCATTTATTCGTTCAGATGCCACCCAGCTTTTACAGACTCTAGGCAACTCACAACAACAGAGTCACATAAAAACAACAAAATACAAAAATATTAACCAAAACAAGAAGACAAATAATGACAAGCTGATAATCCGAACGACAAAGCAAGCATGAAACACCACAAATTGGGAAGTAGCATACTTCCTACTTCATTGCCTGTTTTGTTTTATTTTTTAAAGGTCTTCTGGAACATTGTCAGTGTATAACCTCATCCCAAAGTGCAGATGCCAGAAGGTGTGCATTCTGGCTTGCCAAAGATTGCACTGCTTAATTGAGATTTTCTTGAAAACCTCCAGGAATGGAGCACCTGCAACTTCAGAAAGCATGATGTTTCGTTGATTAATCATTCTGACCGTCAGGGAATTTCTCCTTAATTACAGGTTGGATCCATCTCTGTGAAGTTTCTATCCATAGCTTCTTGTCCTCAAGTGCCTAGGTCTCAAGTGCCTTGGAAAATAAATTGACTCCCAGTCCCTTCAAGTGTTGGAAGAGGATATTGTGCCTTCCTTAAACCTGTTTGTTAGCCAAAATACACATCATCATCATCATCATCATCATCATCATCATCATCATCATGATTTTATTATCATTGTACGTGTATACACAGTATACCTATACAACGAAATTCACTTAACACCCAAAGACCAGGTCCAACACACATAACAATCCCAAACACACTTCCAGTTCCCACAATTTCCCACCCCTAAACCACCCAAACATCCACACAACAGACCAAGTAATGCTGTCCAACAGCTCACTGATGGTGGCCCTTTAGTTCATTGTCGAGTGAAATTATAGCTCTGGGATAAAAACTATTCAGAAAACATGTGGTCCAAGTTTTAATTGTTCTGTATGTTCTAGCAGAAGGCAACAGTCCAAAAAGATTGTAAGCAGGGTGGGAAGAGTCTCTGAGAATGTTACGCAACTTTCTCAAACTTAGTGCCCTTTGTCATTAGAGCATAAAATCACAAAGCTGGAAAGGACCTCAGAATTTTTCTAGCCCAGGGGTTGGCAACCTTAAACACTCAAAGAACCATTTTCACCCGTTTCCCACAGAAAAGAAAACACTGGGAGTCACAAAACCCTTTTGACATCTAAAATGAAGATAACGCTGCACATAACATTTCGAACTCTGGGAAAAAAAAGACACCGGGTTGAAGGTTACTTTCAAATAAAATACTCAATGTCTATTTGAGTCATCCTTGTATTTATGAAATAAAAAGGCAGACTTAAATTATCCACCTGCAGCAAACCAAAAATTCTGTTAATTAAGCATACTGGTAAACCAGTCTCGTCAGCAGTGAAAGCAAATGAAGCTGCCCACGTACCATTAAATGTTCTGTTTTCTTCTGAAACTTTTCTTTTCTTGCATTTATCCATGGTTGGCCTATCGGGGGTCGAAAAGCTCAATAAATCATGTGCTGGCTGATGTTGCACATTGGCGGTTGTGATGTATATTTTGAGTGACAGGGAACCACTAAAGAGGGATGAAAGAGCCACATTCAGCTCCAGAGCCACGGGTTGCCGACCTCTCTTCTAGCCCAACCCTCTACTCAAGTAAGAGCCTTAAGCAATCCCAGACAAATGGTTGTCCAGTCTATTTTTGGGGGGGATAGGGGGAACAGCTATGGAGTACAACTTTAGGAGGCAAGTTATTCCATTGATTAATTGTTCTTCCTGTCATAATGCACAGGATTTAGCCTCATCCTCCCAGTTTCATCATGAGAGTAGCAAGATCCAGTCTGGATCTCTCTCTCTCTCTCTCTCTCTCTCTCTCTCTCTCTCTCTCTCTCTCTCTCTCTCTCTCTCTTTATTTTTTGGTTTTTTAGTTCACCAAGAATAAAAGCTGAAGACAAAGAATTTCTGAAAAAAAAAGCAATCCTGGAAAAGAACTTACTGACCAATTCTGCAAGCCCAGAAGGCATTTCCTGAAAACGCCTTGGCTCCAGTGACAGATTCACATCTATGGCTTCCTGGCAGATCAATGGGGAAAAGAGATAGTGATGCTTGGAGCTTGCCAGTACACTTCTATAAAAAGTGGGTTGGAACCCTGCATTCCTAAAAAAAAAAAGCCATCTTTAACCCAATTACTGTGAATGCATGATCCCAAGACTACCAATAAGGAGATTTGATGACATTAATTGTTTAAGTGGCTGCCCTTTTACCAGAAACTCTGAAAGACTTTCATGCTCTAAAACACTTAAGCAATTTCTTCTGAGGTTATTAATGTATACCGAGAGGCACTCTGTTTAAATGCACTTCAATAAACCTTAAACTATACAAACCTAATATAATCTACAATAGTGAGAGGAACAGGTTTCTACACACATGAGACCATTTATTTATTTATTTTATTTATTGGTTCGATTTATATGCCGCCCTTCTCCGGAGACTCAGGGTGGCTTACAATGTGTTAAGCAATAGCCTTCATACTTTTGTGTATACCTGCTTAGTAGGGCTTTCGCACCTCCCACCCCCAAGCGGTGTTCTTTTTTATACAAAGTCAGTTTATTACCCCCACAATCCGGGTCCTCATTTTACCTACCTCAGAAGGATGGAAGGCTGAGTCAACCTTGAGCCTGGGGAGATTTGAACTCACAGTAATTGCAGGCAGCTGGCAGCGAAGTGCTACTTTAACAGCACTTTAGTCCGCTGCTCCACCAAGGCTCCTTGGTGGAACCATGATGGATTTCCTACATGGAGCCATGAAGGAATCCACCATGAAGGATTACACACACACACACACACACACACACACACACCGAAATCCAATTAAACTAGGTTGATCAAAATGCTGCCTTTATTTGTCCAATGGTGACCTCTTTTGGACCTGTGGACTTCAACTCCCAGAATTTTCCATGCTGGCTCAGTGATTCTGGGACCTGAACTCCACAGGTCCTAAAGGGGCCATCTTTGCCCACCTCTGGTCTAATGAATAGAGTAGAGTAGAGTAGAGTAGAGTAGAGTAGAGTAGAGTAGAGTAGAGTAGAGGAGAGGAGAGGAGAGGAGAAGAGAAGAGAAGAGAAGAGAAGAGAAGAGAAGAGAAGAGAAGAGAAGAGAAGAGAAGAGAAGATGGAGTTGAGTACAGTAGAGTACAGTAGAGTAGAATATGGGGTAGGGTAGGGTAGGGTAGGGTAGGGTAGGGTAGGGTAGGGTAGAATAGAATAGAATAGAATAGAATAGAATAGAATAGAATAGAATAGAATAGAATAGAATAGAATAGAATAGAATAGAACTGGAAGGGACCTTGGAGGTCTTCTAGTCCAGCCCTCTGCTCACAGGAGAACCTATACCATTTCAGATAAGTGACTGTCCAATCTCTTCTTAAAACCCCCAGTGATGGAGCACCCAAAATTTCTGAAGCCATGTTGTTCCACTGGTTAAGTGTTAATAATATACAACCACCAATTTCACAAAAGAATTCTGGGTTTCTGAGAACAAAACCAAGTGACTTCCTATATCTCATTATGCAGATTAGAGGCTAAACCCAAGTCTAAAGTACTAACACTCTTTTTTTTTCTAATAAGAATATTAGAATTATTACAATTATTTTAAATTGAAACATCACAGAGTATAATTAAAGTGGCTCTGTGAGAAACCATTTCTTACAAAGGGATATTTGTTCTAGACCATTGATCAGTGCAGCGCACAGATAATTGATACTACCTATGTTGGGTAGGAAACAAGTCCTGACACCGAATAAAAAAAGCTGGGTGAGTAATTTACTTACACTGTATTCTCAGCCTCCCAAGAACAGAAAGGACTAATTTCAAAGGGAAATGAGAATGGTGTTGTTTATATAGATAGAATCCTTTCAAAAATAGCCCATTACCCAGTACTGTATATTTTAATTAAATTCCCTTTCAGATACAGGTTTTCTCAGTCTCCCAAAAACATATGTAGAGTAGAGTAGAGTAGAGTAGAGTAGAGTAGAGTAGAGTAGAGAAGAACAGAACAGAACAGAACAGAATAATAGCTAAGTAAATATTTATTTTATTTATTTATTTATTTATATTTATATTTATATTTAAATTTATATTTATATTTATATACTGCCCTTCTCCCTGGGGACTCAGGGTGTTGTACAGCCAAATAAAAACACAGAGTACAAACATTAAAATATGATTAAAAGGTATATATAAATTTGGCCCCGTAATTAAAAAAAACAATAACAAACCAATTAAAACATTTCAAAGTGTTAAGCCAGCCCGGCTTGCTAAAAAAAGAAAGTTTTAAGGGCACGGCGGAAGGTACCACCGTGCCCTTAAAATATAATTGCACAAGTGATTTTGTTTTGCTTTGTTTATGGTAAGTTCAAGTGGACAATTATTCCATTCTTTCTTCAGGCTCCTCTTACTGGTTTCAATATATTCTTGTACAAACGGTTCATCAGTGGAGTTTTGGAGGACTTTTTAAAAATTCAGGAGGATAGATTTTTTTCCCCAAAACTGGAGCCCAAATGCAAATCCCTTTACTAAGCTACGGTTACATGATCATATATAAAATACAAAATGAGAGAACATTTCAACTGCATGCTGTACATTGAATTGAGTAAAACTATTGGCTTCAGACACTCATCCGTCGTTTCAAGTTGGAAGTTGTAACTAAATTCAATTCAAGAGAATTTCTAATAGAATTGCTACCATGTCTTATTCTTGGGTCATATTTTGCGAGCACCCCTGTGTGACTTTCCAGATTTTGCTTCATTGGGGCCAATTAATTGAATTAAAGAACAATTGAAGAATAATCAGTCAGTGGATCTATGGCAGGCAAAAAAAGAAAGAGGATTCACCCCAAATTCCAAGGGAATTTGGAGGAATCCTTCTGCATGAAGCATTCGAGGAGCAAAGCAAAAGAATTGTATGGAGAAAGTGATGGACAAATGTGAAACTACAATATAAAAAGACATACAGAACCACAGAATCATAGGCCTTCTAGTCCAACCCCTTGCCTTATACAAATGGTTTATCCAAATGGTAGCCCCGTCTATTCTTGAAAACCTCCAGTGATGGATCACCCACAACTCCAGGACGCAAAAATGCTCCATTTTTTAATTTGTCCTTCGATTGTTCTTTAATTCAATTAATTGTTTAATTGAATGAGATATCATTCCAAACAACTACTGAAGAAGAATATAAAAAGGTTTATATACATACAACATCTATTCATTTAGCTTCCACATATCTTTATTTTATTTCAGTTTAGTTACTCATTTTCAGACTATGGTATACATAGCCTCCTAGGGCTCTATGCTTGACTAGATTACCCAATCCTAAACCATGTTCCACAATTGTCATTGCCAAGAAAAGTAAACAAACATGTCCATGATAGACCAAGGGTCAAACTGGATCAGAGGTGCTATTCATCAGGTTCTGACCAGTTCTGGAGAACCGGTAGTGGAAATTTTGAGTAGTTCAGAGAACCGGTAAATACCACGTCTGACTGGTCCCACCCCCATCTATTCTCTGCCTCCTGAGTCCCAGCTGATTGGGAGGGAATGGAGAGTTTATAGCATCCTTCCACTGCTACACACACCAAGCCAGGCCCATCAAGCCATGCCCACAAAACCAGTAGTAAAAAAAATAATAATAATAATCCCACCACTTAGCTGGACTGGAGGAAGCTAAGATATGAAGAAGTGCAAGAGCCTGGCAGTTCAGCAGACTAAAAGCATTGTGATTAACACCAGCTGTCTGCAATTACTGCAAGTTCGAATCTCACCAGGCTCAAGGTTGACTCAGCCTTCCATCCTTTCTAAGGTAGGTCAATTGAGGACCCAGTTTATGGGGGCAATAAGCTGACTTTGTATAAAATATACAAAAGTATGAAGGCTATTGCTTAACACATTGTAAGCCACCTTGAGTCTCCGGAGAAGGGCGGATATAAATCAAATTAAAAAAAAAAAATCCAATATGTGGCCACTTAAGCTTTGCAACATAAAAGTGTTATTCAGAAGCCTATTGGGTTTGCTTTTGCTATTAGCAAAATTAATAATTTATTGTTCCTTTTTTTATATGTATGCTAGAAACTGTTGCCCAAGCTATTATTTCATTTCATGGAGCTCTTGCAGAAGCCAGATTGCTCTCCTATAATTTGTATATAGCAATAGCACTTAGACTTATATACCACTTCACAGTGCTTTACAGACTCTCTAAGTGGTTTACAGAATCAACCTTTGTCCCCCAACAATATGGATCCTCATTTTACCAACCTTGGAAGGATGGAAGGCTGAGTCAACCTTGACCCAGTCAGGATTGAACTCCTGGCAGTGGGCAGTTAGCCTGAAATGCTGCATTCTAACCACTGTGCACTGAGAAAGGAAGGAAGGAAGGAAGGAAGGAAGGGAGGGAGGGAGGGAGGGAGGGAGGGAGGGAGGGAGGAAGGAAGGAAGGAGAAAAGGAAGAACAATAGTATTTAGACTTATATACTGCTTCACAGGGCTTTACAGCCCTCTCCAAGCAATTTACAGAGTCAGCCTATTGTCCCCAACAATCTTGGTCCTCATTTTACCAACCTCGGAAGGATGGAAGGCTGAGTCAACCTTGACACAGTCAGGATTGAACTCCTGGCAGTGGGCAGTTAGCCTGATCTGCTGCATTCTAACCACTGTGCATCGAGGAAGGAAGGAAGGAAGGAAGGAAGGAAGGAAGGAAGGAAGGAAGGAAGGAAGGAAGGAAGGAAGGAAGGAGAAAAGGAAGAACAATAGTATTTAGACTAATATACTGTTTCACAGTGCTTTACAGCCCTCTCCAAGCAATTTACAGAGTCAGCCTATTGTCCCCCAACAATCTTGGTCCTCATTTTACCCACTTTGGAAGGAGGGAAGGCTGAGTCAACCTTGAGCCGGTGCAATTTGAACTGCCAAACTGCAGACAGGCAGCAGGACTAGCCGGGAGTACTGCACTCTAACCACTGCACCACCTCAGCTCTTCCTTTATATACTGTGTTTCCCTGAAAATAAGCTCTCCCTGAAAATATGTAAATGCATGCACAGCCGGTCCCCACCATTTCCTCTGGTTAGGGTGAAAGAGGTGGAAATCAAGTAGGATGGCAAGAGGATACCCATCTTGTTCCACATGCCCCAAGATAATAAGACCTCCCCAAAAATAAGGCCAAGCACTTATTTCGGGGTTTAAAAAAATATAAGGCAGGGTCTTATTTTTCGGGAAACGCAGTGTGTGT
>JAUDYJ010000013.1:15087272-15092272 GCA_030761175.1 Masticophis lateralis | reverse complement strand
GCAACTTCCTAATTAATTAGCTCCTCTGAAAATGTCCCAGTTTTTCTGCCACTAAAGCAAATGTTGATTACACAGACTATAGGATCCTCTCTGCTTGGAAGAAGTGTCAGCTTCTGCCTTTAAACCTCTTTTATTTTTATTTTTTAGAAAAAGGATTAATGAGGAACTTTTGGTTGTACCCTGGTCAATCCAACAGTTCAAGATCTTTAATATCAAATTGGATACTAGAATAAAGGGAAAACAGGCATCTAAATAGTCATAGAATCATAATTAGAACTGCAGAAAAAAAACAAAAAACAAGGGTTACCAACCTGCCTTCCATTGAGGACCTGTATACTGCACGAGTCAAAAAGAGGGCTGGGAAAATATCTACAGATCCCTCGCATCCTGGACATAAACTGTTTCAACTCCTACCCTCAAAACGACGCTATAGAGCACTGTACACCAGAACAACTAGACACAAGGGCAGTTTTTCTCCGAATGCCATCACTCTGCTAAACAAAGAATTCCCTCAACTCTATCAAACTATTCACTAAGTCTGCACTGCTATTAATCTTCTCATAGTTCCCATCACCCATCTCCTCCCACTTATGACTGCATGACTGTAACTTTATTGCTTGTATCCTTACAATTTATATTGTTTCCTAGTATGATTTGATTGCTTATTTGTACCCTATGACTATCATTAAGTGATAGTCATAGCTTATGATTCGTGATGAATGTATGTTTTCTTTTTATGTACATTAAGAGCATATGCACCAAAGATAAATTTCTTGTGTGTCCAATCACACTTGGTCAATAAAGAATTCTATTCTATTCTATTCTATTCTATTCTATTCTATTCTATTCTATTCTATTCTATTCTATTCTATTCTATTCTATTCTATTCTATTCTATTCTATTCCATTCCATTCCATTCCATTCCATTCCATTCCATTCTTCAATAAAGAATTCTATCATAGGACTGAAAGGGACACTGGAGATCTTCTAGTCCAACTTCCTATTCAAGGCAGGATCACTTATACCAGCCTGAACAATTGGATGTCCGGTCTCTTCTTGAAAATCTCCAGTGATGGAGCACCAACCATTTCTGAAGGCAAGCCATTCCACCAATGAATTGTTCTCACTGTCAGGAAATTATTTCTTAGTTCCAGATTAGATCCCCCTCTGATGAGCTTCTTATCCTACCTTCCGGTTCTTTGGAGAAACAATGCATTCAGAGAGCAGTAGGCCATGAAGAAATCAAATATTTGGGGATGTGTGTGTGTGGAGAGTTATGAATAATACTAGAGAAGGATGTCATGTAAAAAATGGGGCATGGGGGGTATGGAGGGAGACATATTTCATACTTCTCAAAAGTGGATTTCCAATCTGAGCAGCGCACATCATTTTGTCTATGGGCTTAAAATGAATCTTTAATACAAATTGCAACATCCAGACCTCTACAGTAATGACCTGTTTGATGTATACTGCATCTATCTATATTAATTACACCATTAATAATGCTTCCTTGAAGCCTGCTCTGTTAATAATATAAGGACGCCAAGAGGATGTATTTCCCATCTCCTTTCCCAACTGAAAGTCGTATCTGCGGTAAGAAAGAACTGCACATCTAACTAGGAAAGCCTTAAATCGTGCCCCACTTTTCTCCCCCCCCACCACCACTTGTGACCCAAAGGAAGAAGGAGAACAATTTGAAAGAAACCAGTTGCAATACAGTTCAAAGTGTTTTTAGACAATCTAATAGCAGATAAAATTGAAGGGGTTTGCAGGATGGTGTAAGGAACCACGGAACAGTTGGTCAATTATTAAGTTAGGTAAGAGTCTAAAGCACCAAAAACATACAATTGTTGGGTTTTTGGTGCTTTCGGAGGATGGTTGCTTTCTTGCAGATGTTATTATTATTATTATTATTATTATTATTATTATTATTATTATTATTATTATTATTATTATTATTATTATTATTTCTTCATCATCATCATCATCTCTTTTATTCGTTAAATATGAAACTCAGTCAACTGAACATTCAAAAATGCATCACAAATACCATTGACTGGTGCTAATGGTTGATATGGTAGCTGCCAGTGTCCCAGGTTTCAACCAAGTACCAACCACCCACCCACCCCCACATTGGCCCACAGAGAACTGATTGGGCCGTCAAAGAAATCCACTTTGACACCCCTGCTCTAAAACGATGCAAATGACCAGCTGCCTGCAAACAGTATAAATCCTTCCATTCCCCACCATCCTGTCAGAGCTGAAGAAGCTTCTTGGATGAGAAGCAAAATGTCTTCAAAAGAAAAAAACAAACAAACAAGAAAGTCCAGTTGCCTCCTGAAAAAAACACCTTTGGGATGTCTGTTAAGAAAACAGCCGGTGGACTTGTAAAAAAGTTAAAGCATTTTGGATAAAAATATGGTGGATTATTCAAAATATTCTTAAAAAGATGATAAAGTTTACTCCAAAATTGTTCTTGTTAGGTATAATTACAGACTGTACGGTTACAGAGACTAAATTGATTTTGAACTTAATAACTGCAGCAAGATTACTGGTGGCACAGTACTGGAAGAAGGAAGATTTGCCTACTATTCAAGAATGGACATTAAAAGTAGAAAATCTAGCAGAGATGGCCAAAATATTAGCATATTTGAAAGACCATTCAAATGAGAAATATACGTTGGAATGGAGAAGATGGATTGATTACATTCAAAGCAAATATTGGACTAAAAAATTACAAATAGCTTATGAATGAATAGAGAAATATTATAATGTATCTAAAGATAGTTTAGTAAAAGGGGAGATAAAGTGCAAGAGGGAGATACGAGGCTATAATTGGTTAGCTTATGTTAGTGTATGATTGTTTAATGTTATACCTTGTAGTTTGCTCTGGGAAGTGGGGAGGGGGGTGGGGAGGGGAGGAGTTTGGGAGGGTGGGGGGAGGAGGATATATTTATAAAAAAATAAATAAAAAAACTTTTCAATTAAAAAAAAAAAAGAAAACAACCAAAAAACAGTTCAACCATTTAACCCCGAGCTATACATATTCTCTTTTACGGATATTAGTTTCTCTTTATAGTGTGTTGGTATGATATAATTAAACATCCTTAAAGAAAGACACAGATTGTCTTCCCACATTGTGTGAACGCAAGGGCTGCCTTGTTTTCTTCTGATTGAGCAAATTGTGAATTTAGCCATCTGTGGCTTTTTAAATGCATGATTTACCAGTGTGTGAATAAAATCGTACTATTCAGTGCCATCATCTGATGTAGGACTAGAGTGGGCAACTTAATACCCTCTTTTTGAATATAATTGTTAAAAACTCAAAAAACTATAGCCAAATAAACAGTTTTTTTGTAGAAGACTATCCAAAAGTTATTGGTTTTTGTTCGTTTGTTTGGGACAGATGGGAGGGCAAATTAATTTAAAAAAGAGAAGAAGGAAGATAAAACAGCAAGAAAATTCCACCAGAAAGATACATGATTAAAAAAAAAACCACTATGGAATACTGTCCTGAATTGCTAACGGATAGCATGGAAATTGTGCTGTTAAATTGTCACTACCTTCTGCTTTGAGTCTATATTATTTTCGTGTTGTATATCCTGCTGCTTATTTCTGGAGGACGATTACAAAGCTTGTTTTCTTTGTGATCTAAGAACGTGAGTAAGTTACTTTTAAGCCAGTGTTTAAATACGGTTTAAAATTGCCTAACTTCCATTTCCAGACTTTTAAAACAAATAATGTTTTTAGTCTCTCAAATGTGATGAGAACGTGGGAGCGTTTAACATTCCTAGTTCCTAGTTATAATGCTGGATTTAAATTTGTCATGAGGATGATTAAATTTTCTTTTTGGTGACAATCTACAAGGACTTGTTTCAAAATAATTTATTTCTACCCTTTAAAGCACGTGAAATTTATGAGCAGTGTGCTCCAGAGTGACAGGAGCTTTTGGTATTTTTTCCACCCTCATATTTTAGGGGTGTAACTTTTCTGGATGGTATAAAGCAGAGATGGTATTCAGCTGGTTCAGGTGAAATGGTAGTGGCCCGGACACAATCCCATCCTATATTGCTGTGAGTTTGATATCACACACATGCACGGATGGTGCGTGCAAACAAATTGCTGTGTTTTGTGATGCCGCGCACATGTTCTGATGGGACACACACTCATGTTTCCAGTGCTGGCCAACCTGGATGCTACAGTATGTGAAGCCCACCTTTCAGATCCCTAAAAGTGATACTGCCATTCAATTGGGAGAAGCAGGGGGGGCTTGGATTCAATTTATTAGCATTGCCTGTGTCAATAGATACTTTACAACCTATATCCTGGTGCCAAAGCACCCTGAGATCCCCTTAACTTTGGGGAATGTTTATGATGGGCATGTGGGCTGTTTCACTTTAAAGGATAACGGAGGATAGCGATGGGAATATATCAGTGGTGGGTTGCTACTGGTTCTCCCTGGTTCTTGCAAACCAGTAGTGAAAATTTTGAGTACTTCGGAGAACCGGTAAATACCACCTCTGCCTGGCCCTGCCCCCAATCTATTTGCTGCCTCCTAGTCTCCCAGCTGATTGGCTAGAAGGAAAAAAAATCAGGTCTCACTTCACAAAGAAGAGGAAAAAAAAAACACAAGACACCGTCACTTTAAATTGAGAAACCAAGAAACCTCCCAACTGATTGGCTAGAAGGAAAAAAAAAATCAGGGCTCACTTCACAAAGAAGATGGGGGGGGGGGGGAAACAAGACACCGTCACTTTAAATTGAGAGACCAAGAAGCCTCCCAACTGATTGGCTAGAAGGAAAAAAACCGGGGCTTGCTTCACAAAAGAGAGAGAAATAAAAACAAGACACCGTCGCTTTAAATTGAGAAACCAAGACCTCCCAACTGTTTGGCTAGAAGGTAAAAATTAGGGCTTGCTTTTCAGCCAGGAGATCACTTGGCAAAGAAGAAGAAGGAAAAAAGAAAAAAAAAAAAGATGCCGTCACTTTAAATTGACAAG
>JAUDYJ010000013.1:15069772-15082272 GCA_030761175.1 Masticophis lateralis | reverse complement strand
CAAGGTTTACTCAGCCTTCCATCCTTTCTAAGGTAGGTCAATTGAGGAACCAGTTTGTGGGGGCAATAAGCTGACTTTGAGTAAAAATATACAAAAGTATGAAGGCTATTGCTTAACACATTGTAAGCCACCCTGAGTCTTCGGAGAAGGGTGGCATATAAATCAAATTTTTAAAAAAGGAGTTTAAATGATTGGACACTTTAATTTACTATATATATATATATATATATATATATATATATATATATATATATATATATATATATATATATATATATATATATATATAGGTCTTTGGTTATTCGGGTCTTCTCCCGCGTAGAATTGGAAGTATCTTGGCGACGTTTCGACGAAGTCTCATTGCTCCTGGAAGAACGAAGCCGAGAACACCAGCCTGAAGATGACGAATGAGACTTCGTCGAAACGTCGCCAAGATACTTCCAATTCTACGCGGGAGAAGACCCGAATAACCAAAGGTTGACTCAGCTGTCCATCTTTCCAAGATGGGTCAAATGAGGACCCAGATTGTTGGGGTCAATAGGCTGACTCTGTCAACCACTTAGAGAGGGGCTTTAAAAGCACTGTGAAGCGGTATATAAGTCTTAATGCTATTGCTATTACTATAACCCAGAATGGAAGGGGAAATGACATTGCAAACCACATTCTAATGTGCATTAATAGAATAATATTTGCTGTAGAAGGCTAAAAATAGGGAGACTATGAGTTCTAGTTCTGTCTTGGGCATAAAGCCAGTTGGGTGACTTTGAGCCCATCCTATGAAGAAGGAGGCAATGGCAGACCACTTTTGGAAAACTTGGATAAAAAAACCTGCAGGGATTTGTCCAGGAAGACACCAGGAGTCAAAACCTGATTCAAAGGTGCACACACAAAAAATGATGTAAGGTGCTGTAATAGAGTTCTAGTCTCCTTTATGCAGGAAAGTTAGTTGGGTAACTTCAAACACCTGGTCATAGCCTTAGATTGGGAAGGCAAAATACAGCCCCAAAGAAGTTATTCACAAACCACTTTTGAAAATCTTACAAGAGAATCTATATGCCCATGTATGACCAGGAACGACTTAGAGAGCTGCAGCATTTACACTATCAGGCATGAGCCACCTATACACAATTGCCACTAAATTTGCATGAAGGTATGTTAAAAAAGGGCAAATATTAGCCCAGACATTGTCCCAAGATCAATCTCAAACAGACATAGTGAGATAAAACAGCAGTAAAGATGTAAATCAGTAATGCAAGGACTAAAACAACCCCAACGTCAAGATAACTGGAAAATAAAATCTTCAAGGAGCAAAGATTTATAACAATGGACCTCCAACAAATGTTTTTCTTACCCTTTTTCCATTCCAATTCTTTTATTCTTTTAAATTCAGTTCTTTTTTTCTCTTAAGCTGGATTCACAGGTTGAGGTGAGGGTGAATAGAAATATATCCAGTCTTATGGCCTTGGGGATTCCAGATTGTCTGTGTATCAAGACAAGTAAAAGCTGGCTACTATTCTGTTCCACTATTTGGGGTGAGTTCATGTTCTTAGGTCTCCCCATTGAGTTTGTCATGTTCCGGAAAAAGTTGGAAGCTTCCTTCTTATGACTGTTTCCAAAAATATTCCTTTCCAGTCTCCTAGTTCTTATCTGCTTCTGGCCTTCTTCTTTATGACACTGAGGTTCATGAATCATAGAAACACAGGGCTGGAAGCAAGGGTGAAATCTAGCAGGTTCTAACAGGTTCTGGAGAACCAGTAGCAGAAGTTTTGAGTAGTTTGGAGAACAGGCAAATTCCATCTCTGGCTGTCCCCAAAGTGGGATGGGAATGGAGATTTTGCAATATCCTTCCCCTGCCACACCATGACCACCAAGCCACACCACGACCATCAAGCCACGCCCACAGGACTGCTAGTAAAAAAAAATGGATTTCACCACTGGCTGGAACGGATCTTGAAGGATTTCTAATCCAACCCTCTACCCAAGGCAGGAGAACTTATTGCATCCCAGGCAAATGGCTGTCCAAACTTTTTTTTTTTAAATTATTATTAAATATTTACAATAAAATTAATACACAATAATAATTGAAAAGCAATATAAGAAACAAAACACAGAAACACTTAAACACAGGACTAAAACCGAACAACAAACAAGTCTAACTGAGAGTTAAGCTCACTCTCCAATTAACTTTTTTTGAAAGACCTTATTCTTTTCCTTGAAACAAATATTTACCAAAGACAACTTCAAACCACCTTGAACTAATTGATTAAATGAGTGAACCTTGCAATAGTCTCCTGGATATTGCAGCATAGCTGAAACTGGATTAGTCTAACTAGATTTATTTTGTGAAAAGAAAGATGAAAAAGTAGAAGCCATGCCTTTACGTACTGATGAAAAAGAAAATCCTAGTGTGTTTCAACTCCCGATCAGATACATATCACCACCAGGTCCTCCTCCTCCTCCTCCAGCTACAGTGAAATAGCCCTGGAGGTCTACTGAGCATCAAAGTATTATGGCTCACTCCTAGCAGAAATGTGGAAGACTGTAGGTGAGATCATAGACACCACAAAAAACAAAGCTGCCATTATATAAATAAGAGAACAACTACAGTAGTGGCCAAAATTGTGGAAACCTTTTTGGGAAAGTGTATTTTTGAGGTTTGATGGCTAATAACACCCCCTTTTTTTTGGAGTTTCAAGATAATCATATTCCACTGCTGGAATGGCCTGGGAATAACACAATTGAAAATCTATGGAGCCAAGTAAATTCCATGTTGCTTCTTTCCTTGATTAGTTTCCATCCATTGCTTTTTGTCTTACCCTCTGGTGCCTTGGAGAATACAGTAGTGGCCAAAATTGTGGAAACCTTTTGGGAAAAGTGTATTTTTGAGGTTTGATGGCTAATAACACCACTTTTGGGGGGGAGTTTCAAGATAATTATATTCCACTGCTGGAATGGCCTGGGAATAGCCCAGACCTTCACCCAATGGAAAATCTATGGAGTTGACTAAAGAAACTTGTTAATCAGAAGAGACCCAGCAATAAAACCCAGTTAATAGAAGCAATCCTTCAATCTTGGTTTCACATGATAACAGCGGCAGAACTAAAAGACTTGGTTCACTCCATGGGAAGATGTTGTAAGGCCGTAATGCATGCTAAAGGTTCCCCAACTAAGTATTAACTGACATGGGAATCATTTTTGAATCTCTCATTTTTTCTATGGTGATTTTTTTTCTATATCACATTTTTTCTACGTGTTTCACTTTTCTTCTTTATACTGTAACTGCTATTCTAATAGCAAATCCTTTGTAAAAGTGATTGCATTAGATTCTTGATTAAATTATCTTTCCATTGATATGTAATTTTATGGTATTACACCAAAAAAAAAAAAAAAAGTGGTGCTATTAGCTAGTCTTAGAAAATACACTTTTCCCAAAAGGTTTCCACAATTTTGGTCACTACTGTAGAATATTTTGCAGAAAGCATCTTGTCCTTATTCTGGTGTTGGGGGAAAGGGTTAACTTCCTCCTAAATGTCTGGAAGTCATGGGGCTGAAGAGTTTAATTATTTTAACTTATAATTTAGAGAGAAAAAACACCAATCTTCCTTTTTTTACAGATCCATCCCAATTAATGGAAAAGATAGGAAGAAAGGGACATAAATATCTAGGGAAGATCTATGCCTGAATTAGAGAAAGAGAGATAATCCAAATTGTTACTAATTGAATGAAAATGTGACTGACATAAAAAAGAGCTCCTTGGACTTTTAGAGCTGGTACATTTGTATTTTAGGAACATTTCAGAGAATGTTAGGGCTCTTCTCACAAGGTGGATGGTGGATGTGGCCAGAGGAGATGTGTCTAACCACAGAATTACATGTCTCAGAAGCCTACTGTCAGTGTTCCAAGTAACAGACCCAATACAATCAAACCTCTGAGGCCTAGGTGTTCCTCAAAGTACAGATCTATTAAGCATGTCATAATGGCATATCTATAGGGATGTGGTGGCTCAGTGGCTAAGACACTGAGCTTGTCAATCGAAAGTTCAGCAGTTCAGCAGTTTGAATCCCTAGTGCTGCATAACGAGATGAGCTTCCTTTACTTGTCCCAGCTTCTGCCAACCTAGCAGTTCGAAAGCAGGTAAAAAAATGCAAGTAGAAAAATAGGGACCACCTTTGGTGGGAAGGTAACAACGTTTTGTGTGCCTTTGGCGTTTAGTCATGCTGGCCAAATGACCACGGAGACGTCTTCAGACAGTGCTGTCTCTTCGGCTTTGAAATGGAGATGAGCACCACCCCCTAGAGTCAGGAACGACTAGCACAAATGTGCGAGGGGAACTTTTACCTTTAATGGCACATCTGGTGAAAACCCGACTCTGAAGGTCCCATGGTTTTTCCCACCCAAATTAAAAATCAAAGTTCTTTCCCCCTGTTCACATGTCCATCACATGGTACAATCCCATCACTGACTCAACCCCAGTGGGTTCCAGTCCATGCCGCCCAACACCTAGTGAGAACATCCTTGGTTCCCAGGAGAAAAAAAATTATTTTGGCTACAAATTCCCAGTTATCTCTATTCCCCCCTCCCAATCCCACAGCTCCAACCAGCATAGCTGTGGCAGTCCTGAAGATGCTCCCAAGTGGCTTTAGGGTTGACACCAACCGTGTTATTGGTCTTTTGAGACTTTGCCTTTGTCTTACTGGGCACCTTGGGACATTGGCCTTCAGGCTAATTCATTCTTTTAATCTATTTTATGCAAACAATTGCTACGGCAATTTTTCAGGGTCCAGAAACTACATTGGAGTTGAAGTCTACCAATCTAAGAGTTGCCAAGATTGAGAAATGCTGCTGTTGAGTAAAAGACAGTGAATGTTTGAAAGACAACATGCTTGGAATCACATTTTGAGTCTCTCTCCTATACACTGGCAATAAAAATCAGAAGACTAAATACAAGTTGGATGGAAACAACCTCGTAGATGACACCCCACTCTGTCAAGGACCTTGGAGTACTCATCTCAAATGATCTAAGCCCCAGAGCCCACTGTAACAGCATTGTCAAAAGGGCATTAAGAGTTGTAAATCTAATTTTGTGAAGCTTCTTCTCCGGTAACATTGTATTGTTAACTAGGGCATACAAAACCTTTACTAGACCAATTCTCAAATATAGCTCATCTGCCTGGAATCCACACTGTACATTGGACATTAATACAATTGAGGGAGTATAGAGGTATTTCCTCTACTCACAACTGAATCCCTTATGCCACCAGGCTTGAAATTTTGGACCTAGACAATTTAGAATTATGTCGCCTTCAGTCTGACCTAAGTGTAGTACATAAAATTATCTGCTACAACGTCCTACCTGTCAATAGTTACCTCAGCTTCAACCACAACAATACACGAGCACACAATAGATACAAACTTAAGGTAAACCACTCCAAACTCGACTGCAGAAAATACGACTTCAGCAACAGAGTGCTCAACGCCTGGAATGCACTACCTGACACTATGGTTTCATCCCCAAACCCCCATAACTTTAACCTAAGACTGTCTACTGTTGACCTCCCCGCATTCCTAAGAGATCTGTAAGGGATGTGCATAAGCGCACCAGCGTGCCTACCATCCTTGTCCTACTGTCCCCATTTATCTGTATTCATTTCTTTCATTCATATCCATATTTATATTTATATCTGCTATCTTGTACATGTTTGATAAGCTAATAAATACAAATACATATTTTGGTATGCTTGCTATTGTTATTGTCTTAAAAGGTTAAATCATGGCAACTAGAACAAAGTTTGTTAATCTGAGAGGCATCAGATTAGTTACTCATCCAAGTAACTTCATCAGTCAAAATAAAAAAATAGTTAGCTAGAGAGTCAGAGTGACATTGGAATTTACTAACTCTCACCACACCAACTGCAGGGGTTTCTTTCTAAAAAAAAAAACATTTGCATACTGTAGTTGTTACTGAGATATTTGATTCTATTTTAGTTCCTTTGAGAATGAGAAGGCTCTAAAGAATGCCTAAGATAAAACTTATTTGGTTGATAAACAACAGAAAGCAAACAGAGGAGGAGACAAAAGAAATAAATGAAAATGAAAAAAAAAAATCTATGGTGGAAAGCCCATATCTAAAGCCCCCTTAGGCTGCACATAACACTGCTGAAAATTCAGCTTTAACCTAGCCTCTAAGTAAAGCTGGTTGAAAAAAATATATTGATAAAATTTCATCCAATGAGAAAGAGACTTAGAATATGTCATCTTTGAGAAGGGTAAAAGTTATTTCTCATTCAACGAAGGAATGCTATCCAATGTATGGCAATGTATGTTTGTCTTTATTATTTAATCCACCTGTGAAAATTTTCCATTTATTAACTTTTTTCCTGATAATCTGTTTTACCATCAATAAAACAGAGGTCAGGCCAGGTGTCACTAAAGTACAAGCTCTAAAATGCAAGGGAAAAAAATCTTGAAATTTTCAATTCTGCTGCTATTTAACCTTCATCTTTATATCTCGAAATAAGTACAATATCCTAGATAGTGTATGGTAAAATGAGATTATTTTCAGCTCAACTTTTATGTTGTTTTAAAACAATGAATGTGCGGTTGGCTAAGTGAGTGTATTTTCATCTATAACAAGCATCATAATTCAGGTTTTCCCCCCTACCCAAGAGAGGGGGAGAATCAGAGAGGAGAAAGTACACTGTAAATATTGCTAAAAAGAGTAATTTTGCAATATAGTTTAATTATTTGGTCCAGTAATTGTCTCAACACCCAAATCCTTCACAATCCAGTCCCTTTGACAACCTAAACAACTGTTTCATTAGTACGAGAAACTAATTTATAAGAGTTCCAGAAATCTCATGACTTCTATACCCATCTGAGATTTACAAGGACTAATAAAACCCACCATCGCAGGCCCATGAATTAACGTTTCATTAATATATTCAGGATTCTCATTTCCGTTTCTCAGCTGTGCCTCTATCCTTTTTTTCGATATGCACCACCATTTGGACATTATGTTGATGATGTCTTGACAGTACTGGTTGAATGAACATTTTAATTCATTCCATTTTGGAAACTGGAGAATGGTGTTTGTGTTGCGCATGGAGGAATAATCAGATTTGCCATGGCTCAGATCAGCAGTTCACATCGGGGAGTTCCCTCTGCCCTTTTAAATCTGCATGCCCTCCCCCTCCCCCCATCATCTTTTTCACAAGAGAAAGAGCAATCAAGCAAAAGACACAGAGAATTAAAACTGTCCATCTTCCAATAGCTGTTCTATCCTTTTTCTTTTTTCTTTTTTTGCTTCCACCCATCTAATCAGTTTAAAGCTCTTTGGGCTTCATAGCTTCATAGCTTCTCTTCTTGTTGGCAACTTCTACTGCCAATTCTGCCTTCTGAACTGATTCAGCATTTTTTTTACAAGAGTAAAAAAAAAGCGTAGAGGTGTCAGCCTCGAAAGACAAGATGGTGGCCACAAACACATGATGAAATCCTTCCCTCTGTTTTGTGTAAGTTGAGGGCTAGCTTTATTAAGATGGTTGGAATGCAGTGTCTCAGTGGCGGAGACGTCGAGCTTGTCGATCAAAAGGTCAGCAGTTCAGCGGTTCGAATCCCTAGTGCCGCGTAATGGGGTGAGCTCCCATTCCTTGTCCCAGCCTCTGCCAACCTAGCAATTCAAAAGCAGGTAAAAAATGCAAGTAGAAAAATAGGGACCCCCTTTGGTGGGAAGGGAACAGTGTTCCATGCGCATTTGGTGTTGAGTCATGCTGGCCACCTGACCACCGATACTTCGGGCAGCGCTGGCTCTTCAGCTTTGAAATAGAGATGAGCACCACCCCCTAGAGCAGTGAATGGCTAACCTTTTTGCCATCGCGTACCAAAAGCGGGGGGAGTGTGGTGGGGTCACATGCATGCATGCATGCCCACGTCCATAATTCTATGCGCCCCTCCCCATGTGCTCCCCCTTCTTTTGGCACACGATCACACGGTGGGCCCGGTAGGCCTGTTTTTTGCTCGACCAGGCTCCAGAGCCTTTCTAGGAGCCTGGGGAGGACAAAAACGGCCTTCCCCACCCCCACCAGAGGCCCTCCGGAGGCCAGAAACAGTGTATTTCCTGATTTCTGGTGGGCCCAGAAGGCCCAAAAATCAGCTTGTCGGTGCAAGCATGGGCGCTGGAGCTGAGCTTGTGTGCCCACCAATATGGCTCCACATGCCACCTTTGGCACCCGTGCCATAGGTTCGCCATCATGGCCCTAGAGACAAAGTGAACCTTTACCTTTACCTTTAAGAGGTCATGAAAACGTAGTGAGTCTCTTGGATTTTTTTTTGGCACTGCCCCCTAGAGTCAGGAACAACTAGCACATATGTGCAAGGGGAACTTTTACCTTTTTAACACTAAGAACGATTCATCTGTGCAACAGCTTGCCTTCCAGAGTTGTGGGTGCTCCAACAAAAGTCTTCAAGAAAAGACTGGACAGTCATTTCTCCGGGATGGTATGAGATTTCCTGGCCTGGGCAGGGAGTTGGACTAGAAGACCTTCAAGATCCCTTCCTGCCCTATAATCCTATGATTTTAGCAGTCCTGCTTTGTTGGTGGTGCTGCTGTTTCTGCTGCAGAGTAAAATTTATTTCTCAGAATTTTCTAATCCTAACATCATGGTGGTATCAGGTGACATGTTCCTGGGGGCTTCCAAGATTTGGAAATGAGGGGGAAAGTATCTCCTGGATGTGTTCCAATACTTTCAAAACTATAGGTAGTATTCAACTTGCAACAGTTCATTTAGTGACCATTCAAACTTGCAACGGCACTGAAAAAAGTGACATGACTATTTTTCACACTTATGATTACTGCAGCATCCCCTTGGTTACATAATCAAAATGTGGATGATTGACATTGGTTCATATTTATTACAGATTAACAGAGTTGGACAGGACTTTGTAGGTCATCTAGTCCAACCTCCCACCCAAGCAGGAGACCCTACACCATTTCTGACAAATGGCAGTCCAGTCTCTTCTTCAAAGCTTCCAGTGATGAAACTCCCACAACTTCCGAAGGCAACTTCTGTTCCATCGGTTGATTGTTCTCACTGTCAGAAAATTTCTCCTCATTTCTAGGTTGAATCTCTCCTTGATCAGTTTTCATCCATTATTCCTTGTCTGGCCTTCAGGTGCCTTGGAAAATAGCTGGACCTCCTCCTCTCTGTGGCAGCCCCTCAAATATTGGAAGACTGCTATCATGTCTCCCCTGATCCTTCTCTTCACTAGACTAGCCAGGCCCAGTTCCTGCAACCGTTCATCATATGTTTTAGTCTCCAGGCCTTTGATCATTTTAGATTCAGATTAACAGAGTTGGAAGAGACCTTGTAGGTCATCTAGTCCAACCCCCCACCCAAGCAGGAGACCCTACACCATTTCTGACAGAGGACAGTCCAGTCTCTTCTTAAAAGCCTCCAGTGATGAAGCTCCCACAGCTTCCAAAGGCAACTTCTGTCCCATCAGTTGATTGCTCTCACTGTCAGAAAATTTCTCCTTATTTCTAGGTTGAATCTCTCCTTGATCAATTTCCATCCATTATTCCTTATCTGGCCTTCGGGTGCTTTGGAGAATAGCTTGACCCCCTCCTCTCTGTGGCAGCCCCTCAAATATTGGGAGACTGCTATCATGTCTTCCTATATTTAACCTATATAATATAGGCTAAATAATATAACCTTCTGATGAGCAAGGTTAATGGGGAAGCCAGATTCACTTCATAACCTATGTTTTTATTATTTAATTTAACAACAATGGTGATTCACTTAACAAATGTGGCAAGAAAAGTCGCAAAGTGGGACAAAAGTCATTTAAATGTTTCACTTAGCAACATAAATTCTGGGCTCAACTGTGGCTGTATGTCAAGGATTACCTGTACGCTAAATTTGTCTAAGATTAGAAAGAGTTTGAAGATATCCTTCGGACACATCATTTGGTGGAAACTGATCAAGGAGAGAAGGCAAGAAACAACGAGACGGAAATGAATCAAGGAGAGAAGCAACCTAGAAGTAAGGAGAAATTTCCTGGCAGTGAGAACAATGAATCAGTGGAACAACTTGCCTCCAGAAGTTGTGAATGCTCCAACATTGGAAGTTTTTAAGAAGATGTTGGATAACCATTTGTCTGAAGTGGTGTAGGGTTTCCTGCCTGGGCAAGGTGTTGGACTAGAAGACCTCCAAGGTCCCTTCCCACTCTGTTATTCTATTTCTATTTCTTAAAAGTGTAACCCACATTATATATTTCACAGATTTCTACCAGGAAGTGTAACCATCCTCATTCCCATGGGATTTTGTGAAGAAAAAAAATGCAGATTAAAAAGGAAATGTTTGAAAAGAAAATTCATACCACACTAGGCAAGAAACTGGGTTAAAAAAGCAAGTTAAAGATTGAAACTTTTATTTTCTTTCTTTTCAAATTGGAGCGGTAATGCTGATGGATTAATAAGGATCTTTAAAAAAAAGGTGGAACACACTATGAAAATGCTTCAAACAATAAAGAATGATTTAAGCAGAAAAGCTTGGGTGTATGGGTAGCACAGACCGTATATAGTGCCTTGCTACTTAACTGTACATGATCAGTAAAAGAAGCTGAAGGAACAATATACCAGGGGGCAGGATTTCAAGCAATTAGAAAGAGAGCCTTAAAATGGCTAACCGAGGCATCCATGAAGTGGATAATAAATGATAAATCCTGTAGTTCCAAAGAGAGAGGATGCACATACTTTGAATTCTAATGTATAAAAATCAGCACGTATATCCTAGTCTGTATGTTTTGCAGCCGTGATTTTTAATCTTCAAAAAACATATTTGGGGAGTGGGTGCAGTAAAAAAAAAACTTTACTCTGAAAAGGAGAAACACAAATTATGTGGCTCCCCAAGCTTTGTGAGTCCTTTGGATTCCTTGCTTGATAGTTTGATTCCTGTCCACCATTAAACTATCTTTCCAAGCAGTCTTCATATTTCCAATCTCTTTTTTCCCACTTGGAACTGAACCCAGATGGACATTTCTTCCAACAATTGCTTAGGGTAACTCTTGCCCCACGGCTAGGTGTCCTGTGGTGAGTTGTCTGTGGTGAGTTGGCTATGGTAGGTTGGTCATGGCCAGCTGGCTACGGTGAATTGCCACAGTTCCATCTCAAGAGGCCCTAATGAGAGCACTTCAGGCTGGTGTTTTCGGCTTCGTGCTTCCAGGAGCAATGTGTGATCGCATCTGTTTCTTCCTTTTAACTGCTAGTGGGGGTGTGAACTGATTGGGTGGGAGCTTGGCTGTGTTCTGATTGGGTGGAGATGTGTTCTGATTTGTTGGGGGCTTGGCTGTGCTCTGATTGGCTGGGGGTGTGTTCTGTTTGGGAGGGGCTTAGTTGTGCTTGGGTTAGTCTGAGTTGCAGGGGGATTTGAGCTGGTGTGCTGCATTGCTGTTGTTTGGCTTTGTGTTCATGGTCATGTCATATCTTCATGGTGGGTGTCAGTCTGCTTCATGTATGAATTGGAGGGGTTTAAAGTAGCTAATGATGCAGCTGTGGTCTGGCTTCTGGTCTGTGGTCATGCCTTATCATCAGTGTGAGTTTGAGTCTGCTTTCCGTGTGGATGTGTGGTGGTGACATCCTGTGTGGCCCTTGAGTGTGTGGGTCTGGTGTCATTCCTCATGTTAGGGACTTGTTTGTCAATAAGGGCGGGTTTCCAAATGCTGGTAGGCGGGAGGTATCATCTCGTTTATTCATGCTGTATGGGCGTTTTTCTATCTCAATGGCTTCTCTGATTATTCTGTTATTAAAGTGTTCAGTTTTGGCGATAGTTCTGGTCTTTTTTAAGGTCAATTTCACAAGGGTGAAATTGACTTTTAAAGTCCACACTCATAAGGGCCAATCACACATTGCTCCTGGAAGCACGAAAACACAGCCTGAAGATGACAAATGAGACTTCATCGAAACGTCGCCAAGACACTTCCAATTTTACGCGGGAGAAAACCCGAATAACCAAAGACCTACATACAAACACCCATGAAAACCTCAGAAAACACACACACACACACACACACACACACACACACACACACACATATCTCTTGCATGAAATTAGCTAGACAGATATCTGAAGTATGCAGAGAACAAGGCAGGAAGAGATTAACTGCGCAGGGGGGAAAAAAACCCCTGTATCTCCTAAAACTCTCTGATGCTGTAAAAAAACAGCATTTTGCTGGAGGAAATGCAACCTGAAAAAATGTTAAAAAGCCCCGTGGGTCAAATGGAATGGGGAAAGAAAGGAGATGCAATTGCTTCCGGCGAGCAAACAAAAGGGCAACAAGATGAAAATCCACTCCTCCGAATCAAGATCCCTTTAAGCGAAAGAGGGATCCGTTTCAAGTGGACTGGGAGACGTTTATTAGATCAGCATTGACAGGCTGTTAAATGGCAATTCAGGATCAAGAACAAAGGGGTGGGGGATGGGATGGGAGACATTGTGTTTGTGTGT